>CM056604.1:1256011-1473511 GCA_029721355.1 Tegillarca granosa | reverse complement strand
GGTATCAAAAAAAAAAAATAAAATAAAAAAATAAAAAAAAAATAAAAAATTAAAAAAAAAAAATAAAAAAAGTAAAAAAGATTAAATATGCTATATAGGTGCTAATATTTAAAATTGAGTAGAGTGGAATAATGGTGTTTTACACCCAAGTCAAGATTCTTTCACTTATTTCGAGGCAGTCAGTCAGATGGTGGAGGAAACCGGAGTGCCCGGAGAAAACTACCGAAGTCGGCAAGCGAACTGACAAACTTTCTCACACTATGATCTGTCCCGAGTGGGATTCGAACCCAGGCGTTGAGAGGTGCTGTGATCCGTAAGCGCGCGCTTAAGACCATCTAATATGGGAAAATGTTTTTCTATATAATATGCCAGATATTAAAATTTCCTCAAAATTCAGTCTTAAGCAAAAATACCAAACTCAAGATTTAAAACACTATTCTATATAGAGAGAGAAAGATCAGCATGGTTTATTGTACGTATATTTGCGGGATTTCTAAAGTTGTACTTTTTTAACATACATGTATAGGTTTATTAGTTATTGAATTAAAAAATTAAAGTTTTTTACATTCTTTATTTCATACAGATTAAAACATGTGACGCATTTTTGTCATTGAAATTGATTACCACAAAAAATTTCGTTTATCAACGGTCTTGACATGCCACGACTTAACAATTATTACCTTCAATCGATAGAAAATTAGTTTTTTTGTACTTTTATATATTTATATCGGTTATCAAGATTTTGTCCTGTCACGAGTTATCGATCCTGCTTCTGACGTCATTAATTACCCAAAGGTAAATGTACTCTAATGGCAAATGTGTATAGTCTTCGATCAATTAAGAGTTGTTGTTACAAACATTTGAGTCACCTTTAATGGCCTACATTTGTAAGTTATGGTTCGTTACGTTAAAATTGGTGGCGCTGCTATCGATCCGGTCCATCCGAAGCCATTGTTTACACTGTAACTGAGGAGATTTTTCTATCAAAGTGCCATATACATGTTATTGCGTACCGGGATGTTCAAATAAAGGGGGGGGGGGGGCATTATTTTCCCAAAGATATGAAACTAAGGAAAAAGTGGATATCTTCTTTTCGCAGGAACTCTTCAGAACAAAAATATAAATTGTGGGAGACTAGCGTTGTTTGCAGGGAACATTTTTGCCTTCCGATTATGTCGGAGAAACCGTCTTTGGTACATCAAACTTCATAAATATATTTACATTGCTATTTTCATCAAATGCGAACAATTCTCATTCCAAATGACTTATACGCTATTGTTATTATAAATAGTGATAGATCATACACATATACTATCGCCAAGAGCTAGGCCGAGATGACTCGGATTTTCGAGAAATCCAGTTGTCATAAAACGTCAGATTTTCGGATTCAAGTAATGTTGACCTACATGTAACCCTTTGGCAAGCACCACCCTCTCTTAGCAGCTCGTTCCTTGTATTTTGCCCAAACAACATAAAAAATAATCCTTGGCGAGTTGGGTCAAAACAACCTCCAATTCAGGATCTATACAGAAACCATAAAAATCTTAGTTTTATATATGACTTCTGTTTCACATATGAAGTCAATGTAATAATATGAATTGATTGCATTTGCTTTGTTTCAAAGTTTATTATTCTTATTTTTAATATAATTATTTTTCTTTAATGTTTGACAAAATTATATTCAGTCTGATGATATTATTCTTTAAATATGGCCCCTCATATTCATCTTTTTGTTATCCCATGCTGGTAAAGATGTTGAAATCTTGATGATGATGATGATGTTAATTCTTCTTTGTGATGATGATGATTTGTTTATTGTTTAACATTGCTTAAACAATTCTACAATCATGTCATGACATGCATGGTGCATGATTGAAGTGTCTTTTACTTGACAAGTGCAGACTGATGTTATCTTTATATTGCTGGTACACCGATACACAGTTTGGCAGATACATACTATATACCACCTGGTCACATTATACTGACACCGAGCCAACCAATAAAGGCCAATGGCAGGTGAAACCACTTTCTCACATATGAGCCCATTTAAGGTATGAACCCACAGTGGTGAGAGACAGTGGACTACAAGGCTAATGCTGAATACACTGAGCCACAAACACAACAAAAAAATGACACCTACTATTATTTAAATGACATTTTATTTACAATGGGTATAAGTAAAGAATATTTTGGTATATTACTTGATTTTAATACACAAATTGTTAAAGTGTACATGTACTTCACATTTAATTTAAAAAAGACTCTTGAATTTGTCAGAAAAAGTTTATTTTGTATGCATGTTATTTAGCCATTACTGTTGAACCAAAAGTCTACCGGTATACTTTTTCACAATACAAGAATGTGTGTTTACATTTTTCATAGAATTCTCTTTAGAAGTTAAAAAATGTATTTAAATATGAACTTTTAAGAAAATTTTATTCTCTTAACAAATCTTTAATTCTTTCTAGAATTTATGTAATATTGAAGTGTTATTTTAAAACTTCCTTAGACAAGTAGCTTTTAAAGAATGATTTTTTTCTATTTTTATTTTTAAAGACTTATGTCTTAATCCTCAATACAAGCATACCATTAAAAATGTAACTAGTCAATAATTTACCATTACTTCAAAATGAATATTTTTCATATTCCTTATAACAAAATTTCTATAGTACAGCATTTTAAAAATATTTTTCATAAAACTCTATGAGTTTTGATACCATTTCATTAATGAAAGATTCATTTCTTTTAATATTTACAATTCTCATATCATTAAATGTATAGACAACTAAATCACATTCAGTTTCATTTGTACAGAAAAGTTGACCTTGTATCTGATAGTAGTAATCATGTGTAGTACTGAGCTGTAGATCACCATCTTTGTTTTTTAAGAAAGGAACAGTACTTTCTGAAATCATGCTGTCTTTAGCACTATATAGGCATTTTAATCCACAAAGTTGTCAGAATTAGCAACTAAAGCATCAAGTGAAGCTGCAATATATGGATGTGTTTTGCTTACATGAATGCCACATGATTCTGTCACAACCTCAGTCTTATTGGAGTACTGATCCAAGACAACAGACTCATATTTTCTGCCATGAAGAAGTGGTGGGGTTGTTAATTTGCAAACAGTTATTTAACCAGATATTTAACCAAATTATTGAAATCAGTTCTGTAGGTTGCCTTGCAAATTTAACCAGGCAGTAGGCAAGTAGGTTGTGTCCTTAACTCATAATTAGGCATTAATGCTCAGCGACAGTGCCAAGCTGAGCAACTGAAACTAAAGGTTGTATTACTTCCCCCCCTTTAGTCTTACACTAAGTAAGCCAGTCTTTATTCTAACCCATTAAAGCCAAGTGCCAAGGCTAGCAGCAGAAACTTCAAATACAAAATGTATTTTACAACTTAAGTTTTTTGTGGCCTGGTATTGAACCCAGATTTGCCATACATGAATATTTCTGATTAATATGTTATGTGCATTTACAACAAATGCTTTTTACAGCATGTTAAAATCTGTAAGACATAGTCACAAGTAAAGTTTGTCTGTTTGCTTGTAGCTCAGTGATTCTCTTTGGGCACTCTAGATTTCCTACACCATTCAAGAATCTGGACTTTGTCTTGCCTCTTGGGCATAAACACCACTTTTGTAACAATAAACTACAAAAAAACCTACTACTGTCATTTAATGATAAAAAAATCACCAAAATATTATGTGTAAATGATTATTTAGACAGTTACACTTAGCCTGTATTTTACTGTAGTGTAAAATGAAAGTAGAAAGATGCCTGCCAAGTCGGGAAATGTCGGCATTTTGTAACATAAATGACAAACGACTGTTAACACAGCCTATCGTTTAATTAAATGATTACCACAAATTCGCTTATAGCGTCAGTGCCATCGTATCGAATGATTTGAATCTTGGAAAAATATGTAGATCTATTTGTTATTGAGACCAAGCCCTTTCAGACTTTTTGAATGAGGAAACTATTCGCGAATATGTACCTCTCTATTAACTCCGCTTTCCGACCTGAAACTCGCACCGCGCTTTTTAAGTTCTTCTTTGAGTGCAGAAAGATCCCACGATCCATAATCACTGAAGTTGCTAGCCATCATCACATTCAATATTATAATACAGCCTACGTTACGTACGTCAATATGGCGGTCGCAACAAGCTAGGACCGGATCGATTCGTACGCCACCTGTATTCAGGGGGACATAACCCACTATATAAAACGACAAATGTTTCCCATTAAATCATATATAAGAACTGCAGTAATGTATAAGAAATATGGAATTACAGTCGTTGGTAATTTATGTTAATTTCTGCACTTATATTGTCGCTAAAATTTTGAAGTTGTGTGTACTTTTTAAAGCCACTGGTAAACATTTAACGAACGTTGAATAGACATTAAGGCAGTGCAAAGATAAAAAAAAAAAAAAAAACTTGCTCATACTGAGTGACTTCTTAGTATGACTGTCACACATATGTAAATACTCGAGTAATATATCTAACAACATCTAATTATATTTATTGCCATGCAGATAGTCACCCCAGTGACATCTTAGTATATGTAGCGGTCTGGGTAGCTCAGTTGGTAGAGCACTCGCCTATAGTGCGTGATGTCCCGGGTTCGATCCCCGGTCCGACCCTGTATTTTTCTCCCTCCTGTTGGTCCTCTCAGTTCATAAAGTATTACTGTTACACAGATGAGCAGTTCAGGCCCAATGGCTTCTAAGTATCATCTTAGAATCAAAATCACAGATAACAGCTGCACTGAGGATCTATGAACAGCGTGCATCACTATAAGCATTATTATCACAGATGCCGTTCAGATCAAATTCCCTCTAGTTATCCTTGTCATACAGGTGAGCATCTAAGGCCCGATGGTCTCCTTGTTTCATTACCACACAAATAAGCAGATCAGACCTTTAATTACTCTAAGTAATTTATCAGATGCGCCAGTCATGCTAAATGATCTCCAAGTATTGTTCTGTCACACAAATGTCTATCTAAGGGTCAATGCACTCTAAGCAAACTTATTTTGTCCCACAGACGAGGTTTTACCAGCACACAGGTGAGCATCTCAGGCCCAATGATCTTACCAGTATTACCAGTACATAAAGCACTGTGGTTAATACTTTGATTATGCCCATGGTTACATATATTGTTTCAGACTCAGCAGGATGACGAATTTATCATATTAAAGGAATTCGGACGGGTTAGTAACAGCATTGTTACTGAACAAGAAAAAATGCGGTCTCATTACGCTATGGCATATACATGTACTATTTTTTCATCTAACCATTTTTTATTTTATCATTTAATAGATTCATAAAATGGTATATAACAACTACACCCGTGAGGAGGCAACTCAAATATAAAAATGATGGGAAATAAAATAAAATAAAATAAAATAAAATAAAATGAAATAAAATAAAACAAAATAAAATAAAATAAAATAAAATAAAATAAAATAAAATAAAATAAAATAAAATAAAATAAATGAAATAAAATAAAATAAAATAAAATAAAATAAAATAAAATAAAATAAAATAAAATAAAATAAATGAAATGATAAATAAATAAACAAACAAATAAATAAATAAATAAATAAATAAATACATAAATAAATTAATTAATTAACAAATAGATAAATAAATAAATAAATAATAGTAAGAACACTCTTTTAACCTATGTCCCTTTAGATGGGGAACATCGAGATGATAATTTGATTTTTTTCCTTTATCTCTCTCACACTCATTATGCTATGATTTTCACAAACTGACATGCTATATGTAATAATCAAACATACTATTGCGTATTTTTAGTATTTTAAAATTCCCATCCACTTCCGTGCTGAGTTAAATTTAAACCAGTCAGGTTGACAAATTAGAACTTGGAGTTGAGGTAAATGTGTGATAATGTACTTTAAGATTCAGAAGCAGACGGTGACGTAGCCGGGTTATATAACAGATATTCATCACGTTTTTGTACCAACTAACATACACACACTCAGAAACACTTATCTTAATTATTATTGAGATTTATATATACACTAACCACCACGTGCATGCAGTAAGGAATATTCTGTGTATGACGTCATCGGTGGTTTAGTGCAAACCATCAAAACGACTGATAGTCCATAAAATCAATAAAAACGACCTAAAGTATCGATGAAAGTAAACAACAAATTCGAACTTAATAAACATTAAAAATAGAAAAACAAGTTTGTTTGACAGATTGACACGTCAGTTCGTCGGTTCAGCCAATAGCGTGTTATGTACCAAGAAACCTTTTTGTTTCAGTGACCACATGGTTTTTTTTATTATAATAAGTGATTACTAGCACTATTTTGCTGTTTTCTTTTTTTTATCTTTCACTCTTTCTTTATTTATTTACCCCTTGCCTTGTTGCATTCGTTCATTGTTTCACGTGTCCGGTTAAATTGGCTCTTGCTTATTACAATAAACGCTTTTTTCTACGTTAAACGGTATCAATAAAAAGAGTCCATCATATCATTTTAATCGTACTATTTTTTCCTTAGAGTGGAGTAGAGTAATATTGTTTCACGCCCCAGTCAAGTTTTTTTTTCACTTATTTCGAGGCGGTCAGTCCCTGGATGGTGGAGGAAACCGGAGTGTCCGGAGAAAACCACCGACCTTCGGCAAGCGAACTGACAGACTTATTTTTTCCTTAGAGACAAACAGTAATCCTTGCAGTAAATGACATGAAAAAAAGTTAAAAGTTCATCTACAGAATGATTAAAGGGATATTTTATTGAAATCCAAAATTTTAAATTTAAATTTTGCTCAAAATGGGAAGTACAACGGAAAACGAATAACGTGATTAATCTAGAAACATAAGAATTGCTCAGAGTTCTATTCAAAACAAGTGGACACTTATGTACACAGAAGCCTGGGTTGAATAGCCTCAATGTATTTGAAAACCTTGACAGCGCAATCTGTACTTTCGTCCTTTTAGGTCGAATTCGACATAAAATTTTCAACCTTGTAACAAATAATTTACGGATATTTTCTAATTTTTATTTATAAGGCGACACACTGAGTGCTTTGTCACCGTGATTGGTATAACAGTTTAAATTAAATCAACAAAATATCTGCAAGTCATAAAACGTTCATTTTGATTGGTATTTTACGGCGGTAAAATTATCCATAGAACATATGTGACGGAAATGTGTCACATGAAACAAATTAAAAAATATCATAACTAAAATTTGTATGGATATTATTGGTTTGTCATTGGAATATCAACAGATGGTCAGAAATATCGCTATGACTAGTAAAATATCAAAGACGTGTATCAAACAAAATTCTGAATAGACTAACGTTCTTAAAAAAACAAAAAACACATATCACAGCCAGAAAAAAATGTAAATATTTATGGACTATTGAGAATGGATTCAAGCAAGAGAGAGAGAGAGAGAGAGAGAGAGAGAGAGAGAGAGAGAGAGAGGTGACCAAAAGATCTGAAAAGATATTACCGGGGCTTCATAACCTGGCATGCCATGGATCTGCTAAGGCCCGAAGACTTCTCACTGCTGGTGACTTAAGCCTTCATGCTTTCAATATCTTACAATAAAATTCTCATACCCCCCCCCTCCCCCCTTTTTTTTTTTTTTTTTGAAAAATTGTGGATCCGCCCCTGGGTATGTCACAGTCTTAGTTTTGATTTTAGATATTAAAAAGCCACTTGATGGCTACAAAAATCGAATCCCCATTTTGGTGTTTTTCAGCGTAATTTTATTTTACTTTGACATCGTTTAAAGTTATTAAAATACTGAACGTGTAGCAGTAATTTTTATCTTCTTATTGAAATAAATTTTCCATAAAACTTCTTATTCAAGTTTATTCGACGGGGGACTTGGTTGTAAAGCTAGCCTGCAATAACACAAAGTAACACATCTCACTGCGGAAACCGGTAATTGTCAGTGTCCCCCGGAAGCTTGATACTATAATCGTTCTTCCGGAAGCTAGGTAGCTAAACTTCCGGTCCTTCTGTCACACGACCCGACAGTTTATAAACAATGGTATATTCTTATCCTCCATGATCTCATGTCCGTCCGTTCTCTTTCACGATTTATATAGAATTATGATGGACCTTAATTATTAATATTTGTTCCTGTTTCGCCTTAAACGGTAGTGACCTGTATGTATCTAACGATCGTGTAACTTATTAAAACAAAGTTCAACCAGTTTCTTAGAAAATATGTCACGTCTTGGTCATCCAGTGTGGTGACTCTTTAGTTTTCAAGTGATTTATTTAATAAATGAATGCATGATTGATTGATTGATTGATTGATTTAATGGGGTTTTACGTCCTAGTAAAGGATATTTCACTTATATAGAGACGTAACCAGCTATAGTTGAAGTAGCAGAAATTTTGACTTTTGCATTGCGCCTAGGGCAATGTGCAGGGAGGGTTCTTTAACTAGCCACGCCTGTCTTGACACGGAGCATCGGTTTTAAGGTCTCCTCCGAAGGACCCCGTGACTTTCATTTCTAACTGCCGAGTGACTGCCGAAAGAATATTAACTACCAATTTTCAAGTCTTGGTCAGTCCCGACTGGGGTTTGAACCCTCGACCTCCCACATATGAAGCGAACACTCTACCGACTGAGCTACCGTAGTGCTCTAAATGAAGGCATGGAATCACATGACTGATATTCCTTGATAGAATAGATAGTATAAAAGTATCATTCGGAAACATTCAAAAAATGTTTTCTGACGTCCCGTCGTTGTTAATGTTTACGATTAGATCCGACCTTCTCTCCTTCGAGGCTGATCCTCGGTGAACAAGTTGTCTAAAACGTCGCCCGGTTTACATACGACTCAAAGCCTCCCACTCATACAGATCAGGGTTTTCTTAATATACTCCGGTTTTCTCATAACAAAATTGACAGCATCGATATGAGTGAAAAAAAAAATCTTGATTGCACGTAAAACACCATGAATCTACTCCATTCTCCATGGATCCAATTTATTTCAAACTTGACCAGACCTAGACAGGGATCAAACCAAACCGCGGCACTTTGGTCAAAAAACAGTCAGGGTGGGGGAAAGGATCAACATCAAAATGTGACAAAAATAAAAAATCTTTTTAAAAAATCTTTTTAGGAATTACAAATAAATTGTTTTTGTTGATTGGTCAGCCAAAATACGCCGCAAAAAATAAGCTGAGAAAAATATTTGTGCATATTTTTCATTTTGAATGAATATTTTGGCCTTTATTCCCTTACATTTAAACTATAATTCACCTTGGTACATATTTTTTCTTGCATTTATACTTTAATTTAATCCTTCTTTATTTGGGCCAAATTAATCCTGTTTTCTTTTCGGACATATTTAAAAATCCTATTTTTATGTCGACCACAAATCGGTCAGTTTTCTTCAAGTAGTTTAAACCATGATAAGCTTGGTTCGAGTATGTAACATGCATACCTTCGATCTGATGAAATATCTCAACGGGAAAAACCAGTTTTTAAATTAACTATAGTACAGTAGGTATCGTGTAGTGCGACAGGTACATCTCGACCGAGAATCTGACCAATCAGAACTCGAGATATAGTATATTATAATTATTATAAGAAGCCAGTTCAGACATGAATGGGGAATAATCCGACGAACCATTGGGATTTTTAAGTGTTTATGAAATATTCAAATATCTGTACTTTTTTATCTACCTGACTGCATACGTGGCAAAATCTTTATCTGAGTTCCTTGGTCGGAGAGAGAGAGAGAGAGAGAGAGAGAGAGAGAGAGAGAGAGAGAGAGAGAGAGAGAGAGAGAGAGATCTTTACTTTGAAAAAACCGCGGATACTTATGTTTGCTTATCAGCTCAAATGAGTTTATAAGTATATTATACTGTATTGTAATTTCACATTCCTTTCAGAATTTCATGCGTTTTGATCTTGCGGAGGCGTATTTGATGGCTGGTCGAAACATTTGGAAAACCCTGACGTGACCTTGTATTCTACTTCGATATGCCAGCCTGGAATGATATGAATGTACAGACCGCAAATAGACAATAAAATGTTGCTGATATAATCATTTTGTCGTGTTGAAATATATTTCGCTTTCTTTTTATTTCACAAATAAAAATAGCCTTTAGTCTATTGAATTTAATGTTAAAATGTTCAAATTTCTTAATAAACATTTTCATCAAATTACCTTTCTGGTGTATCGAATGCATGTGGATATGCTTTATTGAATATATAACTTGAAAGTATTTTAAAAGATAGGTGTGATTTTCTATAACTTTACCTGTATTTTTTGACGTCTCGATGTAAGTGAAATAATTGGGAATATGTAAATGACAAAACGGGGATAGTGCCATGTGCAGAATTTTGAATTTTTACCAAGAGAAATATTGAAAATTCTACACATGACAATAGCATTTCTTCCATATTAAAAATTTCCAATTTTATTTAGCTTTGAAAAACTGTTATTTTTCACAGAACTTTTCGAATTGCTGGATTCCTATTTTTCAGCTTTTTCAGTCAAAGTTAAAAAATTTTGGCGGAAATGTCATGTGCAGAATTTTGAATTTTTACAAAGAGAAATATTCAAAATTCTGCACATAATTGTCACGTCAGATGAATTTTGTATATTTCTCTTTGTAAAAATTCAAAATTCTGCACATGACAGAGAGATTAAAAATGGATTGATTGATTTAATTAGATTAAACTTCCCAGTCAAGAACATTTCACTTATATCGAGACGTCAAAATACAAATACACGTACAAGTAACTCCGCGGAGAAACAAAACACGACAATAACCCCCCCCCCCCCGATTTTTCATTCTTTTTAAGAACAGTAATTTGTACCACTATGTCACAGGAGTTGTGTCATGTAGGTTATTTTAACCTTTCATGCTGATATTAGAAGTTGTAAAAGATTTAAACATGTATAGTTTACTTAATGAAAATTAAAATTGCTAAAATTCTATTTTTTTTTCTTTAAAAAAATAAAAATAATTAAAATTAAAAAAATAAAATTAAAAACAGGGAAGGGGAAGGACAAATTTTTTTAAATTTTTTTTTTTAAATTTGTTTTAATTAATTAATTGATTTATTTATTTTGCTAAAATGTGTTTTTAACTGTGTGTACCTGTCTGGTTTTTCCTTGGTGCCGATTGGCAACACATACATAACAAGAGTTAGGACACGCTTTCAAAACAGGATGAAGTATAAAATATCGCTGAAAAAAACGATAATAAGAAATCATTTAAACTATAACTTGTGTCTTGTATCCTATAATGGATTAACTCTGTAACTCTGTCCTCTAAACACCCCGTAATTTTGACTATAACGTAACCCCCTTCTCTCTGTCACGCACGCACGCACGCGTGCGTATCTGTACGGTTTTATTATTTTTTTAAATTTGATATTATATAATTTTAAAAAAGAAAAAAAATATTTTAAATTTAAAGGAGTTAAGGATAAATGCGGGGGTGACTATCTATCTGTCCGAGTGTTGGAAGTGAATATCTGTGTAGTGTTGTGACTAAATTGTATAAAATATGACCTGAATGCCACTATACACACGGTAGCTCAGAAATTGTTTGTTAAACAGGCAAACTAATAACAACTTCCCATTAGTTAAATATTGTTAAATCCTTTGTGGTTAAAGCTATTTAAAAGCAGTTGGTCTTTATATAAAAGCCCCCCCCCCCCCAGTTCGTACACACACACACACACACACACACACACACACACACACACACACACACACACTGTATAAAATACGTCATGGAAAGTTTTAAAGTCCATTATATCCTTTTTCTTACTTAAAAAACACTGGACGCTATGTTTATTTTTGAGTCAATTCACTCAGACGTGAAAATGTCTGCAATATTTTTGTTTGTACATTGTATATATATAAACAAGTGTAGAAGATGGTGAAGGACAAAATGACTTTATTATTATTATTTCAATTCTGTGTTGACTTTATTTACTTTTGGCATTTTTACTTTTATCATCCACAACTTTCTGTTTACTTAACAATTTAACGAATCTCTCTCTCTCTCTCTCTCTCTCTCTCTCTCTCTCTCTCTCTCTCTCTCTCTCTCATATGGCTCATATGGTCATATGGTTTCATTTATAACTTGAACCACAGAATCGTGGACCTTTCATTTCATACGATCTTGGAAAATGCTTGACCCCTTTGAAAATCCACCGGAAGTCTAAATACCACTCTGGTTTTCGCCTTAAAACAAACCACCTCAGTACATAAGTAAAATTATTTATTTTCAGTTGAAGGGTGTGTGTGTGTGGGGGGGGGGGGGGGGCTCAAGAAAACTGTTGTTATAGAACATAAATGAGATGGCCTCTTATACTTCTGTAACCACATCCCTGGACGTAGTAATTATTATGAATCATTTAGTGCCTGTCAAAATGTCAATTCTTGTTGTTTCATTATAACTTTTATTTCTGTTTTTTCATTGTTTTATTTTTTTTGTTCCAAATTTAGTAAAACATGTCTTGAGTTGCTAAGTAATTGTTTTTCAGTTATTAGTATATATTGTAGCAGAAGATTACTTAAATTTGAATTCGCAGTTGAACCCATTCGCGTATTTATACGAGCAGGTGCGATAAAAATGATCTACCGCACGAACAAACTTCTACAAATGTATAATATTGTACAGTGTTATCAAGATTTATTTCGCTAAGGAGGATATAAAATAAAGTGCACGTGCACTTAGAATGTACCAAATGCCTTATTTTTATTTTTTATACAAAAACGTAAATTTGTTTTGCGCAATCAAATCCAGTGACTGTTCTGTATCTAATAACACCGAGTTGATTTATCAAACGAAATTATATTATGACTAAGTACTATTCTGTCGTTAAATTAAATATCTCAATCTGGTAGATTTGATCTACTCTTTTTTATAATCAATTACATTTGTGTAAGACCTGATAAACAATTTCATCATGAAATTATTTGGGAGACAAAATTCTGAAACAATTCAGAATTGACAAAACCACATATCAGATACAGACACATTTTACCAGTTCCTCTATCAAATTATGGGTTTTTAAAATTTTTATTTTTTTTTAAATATATGTTTAAAAAATTCTTACAAAACGTTTCAGTGACATAAAACAAGTCTAAAAGGTTTTTACAAGCTAAAAAGGTAAGATAAAAAAAAAAAAAAGAGTTTAAACGCCCCTTATGTGACCTTGAACGGTGCATTTCCGGTTCACGTAGGCGACACTCGGAAGGTAAACGAAAAACAGCTGATTTTACGCTGGATGAACAAACATTTAAAAACATTTCGCAATAGCGTGTAACATCATACAATATTTACAGTCACATTTTATCGATAAAAACAAGGTCATAACGTTCTTGTTTACTTAACACAAACAGGTGATTACGCAGGGGATAATTTAAATTTTTACAACTTTTACAACGCAATTACGAACTTATCACTCAAAAATCAAAATATAGTTTTCAAATCTACATGTAGCATCGATTTTTGGGTTGTTTTTAAAATTTGATTAGATAAAATTGATTTCGAAACTTAAGGCTTTATCGATAGCCATCTCAATTAACGAAAGTACTATGACATTGCAATGCATTGGTTTGTCACTATAGTTCAGATTCTTTAAATTATATCGAGGCGGTAAGTTCTTAGATGGCGGAGGAAATATGATTACCCGAAAAACCCCACCCTGGGCAAGTGCACCGACAACCTTCCCCACACGAGAGTTAGAGTGATTTGGTTTCAAACCAAAGTGGTGAAAAAAATTGGAATCGATTATAAGTCGGTCACTATATTTCTCGTTTAATTAGAGATTATGATCTAGTCAGTCACTGCAACATTTTCAATGAGTACGTGTCAAAATACAGTTTATACGTCTGAACACCCATAGCCTTTCTTTTAATTGATAAAAGTCATCGATGTTGTCATCAAAATAAATTGAGAGACCATTATGAAGTAATCAACTCAAAGATAATTATATGTCGACTTGCTAAAAATGCAGTATTTCTTGGGCATTCATGTTTTTCCCCGCCATTCCCGAATTAATTGTCTTAAAATTATACCACCACCACCAACAACACCACCGAAGCCGCCGCCATCAAATAAATACCAACACTAACACCGCCACCGCCAAACCATCACCATCACGATGCTCTGATCACGTCGTATGTTTTATTTGTGCTTATTTATAAATCACGGGTTATAAAAGAAACATAAGTGTTCAAGTGGCGCAGTGGTTAGCGCTTCCGCCTATCACCAATGCGACCGGGGTTCGATTCCCAGCGTCATATGTGATAAGGTATGAGGTCACCTGCTTGAGCACGTGGGTTTTTCTCCGGGTTCTCCGGTTTTCTTCCCACAATAAGACCTCACGCGCGCTACAATCCGGGCCAACGAGCTAGATTTATATAAGTTGCACAACTTGTTTCTAAATCGTTGTAAAAGAAATAAAGTTTAATTTTTTAAAATAAACATAATTATATACCCTGTCAAAAGTATTTATCCATTAGACGGGTGCCCGTTCAAAGTCGGGAACGTTATACTTAGTGATCTACAGTATTGTCATTGCCAAGTAAATGTCAAGCAAAATAAACTGAAAATAGATATGTCAGTTATAAAGACGAGGATATGAAGCGATCAATGACCCTTTCAAATCAAATTATGATTTTCGAACAATCAAGCGACATTTTGCCCTATGTTAACGGACTGTATAACTGACTGTGTTGTCAGGAGAATTGAAGACGATGATATTTTACTGTTACTCAATCACTATATAAAGACCAATGTCGTCAGTTATCTTGATATTTATTTCAATATCATGACACTTAAATTGTCGTTTTTCAGCTCATAAGGAGAAGCCTTTATCAACGTTTCCAAATATAAATATAATGTTTTCTTCTTTTAATTTTCCTTTTCTACGGTGTTCCATTAGTGACAAACTTAATTTTCTATCTGTATCATAAACGCAAGAACGAAATTTGAAGCGATAAACATGTCGAAAAGTGGGATGAAACTGGGACCATAGTTCTCAGCAACATCGTTCGCTTTCGTAGTGTTTTTTTAAAAATAATGTTTCGATTTAAATCGAAGAATGTAGAATTGATTTTTGGTCAGTTACACCATAGTTTTCTATTTTTATACCAGAATACTTGATATCTACTCTGTAGGAGTTGTTATCGAGTCAATGGAAGAAAAATGATAACTCGTTGTTAGTAATTATATATAACATTTAATTATTGTAATAATTAACGATAAATGCATCTCTAAATAACACGATCTCTATTGTTGAATCAGAAAAAACACACAAATCTTGTTTGTTGGCTTCAATGATAATTTACGTCATACTCACGTGACTCTGTTTAACAAAAATAAAACCGAGACTTATAGTAAGCTAATTACAACATACACTAATAACTACCGGAAGTTATTCTCATATACAACCGGAAGTCAGTTTGCCAAGTTTGCAATGGTGCGTTTTATACACGGACCGCTCATTACAAAACCCGTAAACCGTGATTTTACATACCCGCACCGTTCATTACAAAACCCATGATTTTGTTAGGACAGTAATTTATTGTCAAGATAATGTCCAGTGGTGTGATTAATGAGGTTTACATTTTACTTGGCATGCTTGGTCTGGTATTTATCTATTAAGCTCACTTTAACATCCTAAAATGTAAGAAAGCAACTTGTGGCTGAATAAAACATGTATATGATTATCGCCGTGACCAAGTAGCTATAGATACGAGCAAAGACATGTTGGTTCAATGATTTATAAATCAAATCTATATTCAGGACTTGCCTGTGTCCTAGGTAACGTCTCCTGGAAATAAATTTCTTGGAAATCTGTCTTTTTCCCCATGGAAAGGAATCCCGCCGTTCGGATATGTTTATTAAATACTGAAACTCCGTATAGTTTTATTATATATATATGTTTGGGATTGGTTAAATGTATTGCTTCCCGTTTGCTAAGTTTGTCAAAAGCATATTAATTATCTTCTAAACACTACGTTGATTGACCCTCCTCGAATATCTGCAACCAGAAATAAACCTTTCCTGACACTGACTGACCTTTTCCAGACCTCTCATTGAACACACACACACACACACACACACACACACACACACACACACACACACACATTTGATTTTTTATTTGATTTTTAACTAGAAAAGATTTTTTGCCAATCCCAAACAAATGTGTTCCGAACGGACTTCGTGTCTCGAGAATACTAAAAATGGGTAAAAAAAATCCTAATAAGGCTATCCTATACTAAACGTAAAAAAGCTGTCCTAACTCGGTGAATCAGAATATAAAAAAATGAAAAAATAAAGTCTTTAGATGTTTATTGTTTGCAGTAAGGATATATTGGATGGCTATAGGAAGTATACTCGGAACTCTCTCGGAAACAACCAATTACAGACCATTAACGTTGAAGTACATGACGCAAAAAGTCACGCGAGTTCGGTGACAGGAAGTAAATGTGCAGCTGTGCACATCGAAAGAATGTTTATTGTAAATAAAAGGTTGATTTGAGTACTAACAACTTCACCGACATTTCAAAGTCTATAAATCAAGTAATAAAAATTTATATTGATTTGTAATTTAGCTATTGATTTAAATTGTGAAAACATAACAAACATGTATAATAAATGGAATGGTTCGGGAGCCTCCAGTAGCACTATATCTTTACCACTGGGCATTATTTTATCTATAAATCCATTGTCAATCCAGAGCTGCCGTTTTAATATTTGTCGGTCGTGTATTGCTTCTTTAATAAATATGTCTTATGCCGTGTTTGTAGTTGATTGGGTGTTAAGAGTTCGTGTATGGCAGTTTAAAAAATTGCTGTATTATAGCTTTATATTTTCTAATACAATGAATCGCTTGTTGGTTAGTCAGGATATGTGTTGTTTTAATTCGCTTTAGGTTGGGTCTTGTGTTGTCAGATCAAATACATTGCCACCAAACTGACCATTTTGCCAGTGGTTCAAGTCTTTGCTGCCGGATCTAATATATCGATAGTATATCAACCATTGTGTCCTGTATATCGAGTCTTTTGCTGTCAGATTTAATACAGTGCTACCAAATTGACCATTGTGCATTGCAGCTGGAGTCTTTGCTGTCAGATCTAATACATTGCCACCAAACTGACCATTGTGCCAGCAGTTCAAGTCTTTGATGCCGGATCTAATACATCAATAGCATATTGACCATTGTGACCTGCATAATGAGTCCTGTATTGTCAGATTTAATACAGTGCTACCAAATTGACCACTGTGCCTTGCAGCTCAATTCTTTGCTGTCAGATCTAATACATTGACACCATACTAACTATTGTGTCTTGCAGTTCGAGTTTTTGATGCTGGATGTAATACATCGATAGCATATTGACCATTGTGTCCTGCATATTGAGTCCTGTGCTGTCAGATTTAATACAGTGCTACCAAATTGACCATTGTGCCTTGCAGTTCTAGTTTTTGCTGTCAGATCTAATACATTGCTACCAAATTGACCATTGCGCCGTGCAGTTCGAGTCTTTGCTGTCAGATCTAACATACTGCTACCAAATTGACCATTGTGCCGTGCAGTTCGAGTCTTTGTTGTCGGATCTAATACATTGCTACCTAGCTGATCATTCTGTCCTGAAATTCGAGACATCGCTGCCGGATCTAATACATCGATAGCATATTAAACATTGTGTCCTGCATATCGAGTCCTTTGCTGTCAGATTTAATACAGTGCTTCCAAATTGATCATTGTGCCTTGAAGTGTCTTTTTGCTGTCAGATCTAATACATTGCCACCATATTAACTATTGTGTCCTGCAGTTCGCGTTTTTGATGCCGGATCTAATACATTGCTACCCAACTGACCATTGTGTTTTGCAGTTGGAGTCTTTGCTGTCAGATCTAATACATGGCCACCATACTAACTATTGTGTCCTGCAGTTCGAGTTTTTGATGCTGGATCTAATACATCGATAGCATATTGACCATTGTGTCCTGCATATTGAGTCCTGTGCTGTCAGATTTAATACAGTGCTACCAAATTGACCATCGTGCCTTGCAGTTCTAGTCTTTGCTGTCAGATCTAATACATTGCTACCAAATTGACCATTGTGCCGTGCAGTTCGAGTCTTTGTTGTCGGATCTAATACATTGCTACCAAGCTGACCATTGTGTCCTGAAAAATTCAAGACATGTTTGCCGGATCTAATACATTTAGAGCATATTGACCATTGTATTCTACATATCGAGTCCTGGTATGTCTGGTTTAATACTTAATTGGCCATTGTTTCATGATCGTTGTGTTGTGCTGTCAGATCTAGCATATTGACCATTGTATCCTGCATATCGAGTCCTGTGTTGTCTGATTTAATACTAAATTGGCCATTGTTCATGACCGTTGTGTTGTGCTGTCAGATCTAATACATTAATAGCATATTGACCATTGTGTCATGCAGACTGAGGCTCTTGTGACTCTAGATCTGATACATTAACGATGCTAGATCTGATACATTAACGATGCTAGATTTGATACATTAACGATGCTAGATTTGATACATTAACGATGCTAGATCTGATACATTAACGATGCTAGATCTGATACATTAACGATGCTAGATCTGATACATTAACGATGCTAGATCTGATACATTAACGATACTAGATCTGATACATTAACGATGCTAGATCTGATACATTAACGATGCTAGATCTGATACATTAACGATGCTAGATCTGATACATTAACGATACTAGATCTGATACATTAACGATGCTAGATCTGATACATTAACGATGCTAGATCTGAAACATTAACGCTATATTGATTATTGTGTCCTTTACTTCGAGTCTTTGCAGTCGCATCTAATACATTGCTACTTTACTGCCAAAGTGTACTGCAAGCTTTAAACATTGATACTATATTACCAATTGTGTTATAGAAGTCTAGTCTTTTGGTTGCCATTGCGATTGTTTTTGTTGTGTTGTTGTGTTTTGTTCTTTGCAAATATAGCTGACAATTATCATGTACGTGCGCCACAAACGAATGGCTATTGTCAGGAAATATGTTACAAAGATATGCGTCAAAATGAAAACTTATTCTATATGCATGTTACACATTATATTGTACACATGTTACACAATAATATGTACACATTTTACACATTATATTGTACACATGTTACACAATATTCTGTACACATTTTACACATTATATTGTATATATGTTACACAGTATTCTGCACACGTTACACAATATTCTGTACACATGTTACGCAGTATTTTGTACACGTGTAATCACAGCATTCTATACACATGTTACACAGTATTCTGTACACGTTACACAATATTTTGTACACGTGTAATCACAGCATTGTATACACATGTTACGCAGTATTCTGTACACATGTTACACGGTATTCTGTATACATGTTGCACAGTATTCTGTACACATGTTACACAATATTTTGTACACGTGTAATCACAGCATTCTATACACATGTTACACAGTATTCTGTACACATGTTACACAATATTTTGTACACGTGTAATCACAGTATTCTGTATACATGTTGCACAGTATTTTGTACACATGTTACAAAGTATTTTGTACACATGTTTCGCAATATTCTGTACACGTTACACAGCATTCTGTACACATGTTACGCAGTATTTTGTACACGTGTAATCACAGTATTCTGTACACATGTTACACGGTATTCTGTACACATGTTACACAGTATTTTGTACACGTGTAATCACAGTATTCTGTACACATGTTACACGGTATTCTGTACACATGTTACGCAGTATTTTGTACACGTGTAATCACAGTATTCTGTACACATGTTACACAGTATTCTGTACACATATTACGCAGTATTTTGTACACGTGTAATCACAGTATTCTGTATACATGTTGCACAGTATTCTGTACACATGTTACAAAGTATTTTGTACACATGTTTAGCAATATTCTGTACACGTTACACAGCATTCTGTACACATGTTACGCAGTATTTTGTACACGTGTAATCACAGTATTCTGTACACATGTTACACGGTATTCTGTACACATGTTACACAGTATTTTGTACA
The DNA here is from genome assembly GCA_029721355.1 of Tegillarca granosa. Classification (NCBI taxonomy): domain Eukaryota; kingdom Metazoa; phylum Mollusca; class Bivalvia; order Arcoida; family Arcidae; genus Tegillarca; species Tegillarca granosa. The sequence continues at coordinate 1,453,405 of CM056604.1, read as the reverse complement.
CGTGTAATCACAGTATTCTGTACACATGTTACACGGTATTCTGTACACATGTTACGCAGTATTTTGTACACGTGTAATCACAGTATTCTCTACACATGTTACACAGTATTCTGTACACATGTTACACAGCATTCTGTACACATTACACAGTATTCTCTACACATGTTCGCCCTTTATGCTGTCTCATGGGAAAGAAATACTATTGTTGGAGAAATTTTTTTTTTGCATCATGATATATACACAGTGCATATGCAAGACTTAATTATCTCCTTTAACATGCCGGTTTCAAACCCGGAAGTGTATTAAGACGGATGCACTTTCTATTGCAGATAAGAATTAATTCTCCGGAATCATATTAATTTTAATTGTTAATTCAGAGAAATGAAAAAGGAAGTGAAATTAATGACGCAATTAGCCATGAACCCTGATATGTATTAAAAAAAAAACGCAAATTATTAGTCGCGTGGGTATAAATTTTGAATATCTTGAATAACCTAAGTAAATATTCCATGTGTTTTCTTATTGAAAACAAAATTTATTGCATAAAATATAAGTGATCTATTTTTAGACAATTTTGCAAAATAAAGGGGGAATTCCCGAAGTTTTATTTTGTGAAAATGTTGAACTTTAAGAAGAGGACGTCCGGAAATTTTGTACAGTTGGAAAATTAAGTTTACAATGCCATGTGCTACTTTTGAATTGTATTATTTCATAAAAATTCAAAAGTAACACATGACAACAAGATAGAGGGAGAGTTGGTAAAAACATTCTATGCATCTAAAAGCTGATGCGTAGGAGAGAGAGAGAGAGAGAGAGAGAGAGAGAGAGAGAGAGAGAGAGAGAGAGAGAGAGAGAGCAATCGAGAAAAACACCTTTTGCATCTAACAGCTGTTGCGTTGGAGAGAGAGAGAGAGAGAGAGAGAGAGAGAGAGAGAGAGAGAGAGAGAGAGAGAGAGAGAGATGTCGGTAAAAACATCCTGTATGTCTAAAAGTTGTTGCGTCATATTATTTATTGTTTGAACAATACACAATTCATGTGATATTATAAACAAGATACAAGATAAACATACAGAGATAGACTACACTTTACGGAATAAACAACACTTGATATGTGTTTTTGTGTGTAGATTCAGACACGTAGGTATAACAAAATATCAATGTTTACATAATCTACATGGTTGTTATCTCAGGAAATGGACATATCCGTGATTCTGAAAGAAACATTATAAAACTGAAATGCACATACCACCATGTATTTAAAAGGAACCTGTTTTCAAAACCGAAAAATAATGTACACGAGAATTGTTTTAAACTCTGTATATAAATTAAATAAATACGTTATAATATCGAATTTTGCATCATTTTTTGAAAAATAAAATAATGGCTTTGTAAATAGATTATAGATGTTTAACATTACACAGATCAATAAACAAAGTGATATCAATTCGTGTTTTGATGTTCACACGGTCGCGTTAATTTTAACATACAATATAATTCATTGATATTTTTTAATGTTTTTGTGAAAATATGAGTGAATCAATTGCTTTAAATGTATATTATTATTATTTAATGATGGGTTAAATAAAATATTTATTTTTCAAATGATGAATACCCTCACGCCAAGAAAAAAAACCCTTTTATCCCATAAACACCTAATTTTTAATCCGGACTTTTGCTATCATCGCATTGGTCCTTTTTTCTTTCTTTATTCATTTTTATTCTTTTTTAATTTTTCCTTAAAACTTTGTTGTTGTTGTTGTTGTTTTGTCTGAAACTTTTCCAGTTTTAATTTTTGTTCCGTTTCATAAGTAATACTTATAATACATAACAAACAAAATGATTGTGGAATGTAATACCACCCCCCCCCCTCTCTCTCTCTCTCTCTCTCTCTCTCTCTCTCTCTCTCTCCAAATCAATGATATGTACAGTAAACTTCGATCCATCTGCTATTTTGACAGGATAAGCATTAAAACAAGGTGTTATTGTATGTGTATATGGATTTTGTTTACTTTCAAGACATTGTAAGGAGAGTTATATGTTAATCGTTTGATTTATGTGCGAAATAAAAAGGTTCCATCTTTAGTTTGACTTGAGATGTTCATCTTGTCACACGAGCTCAAGATCATGATTTTATTATTAATATAAACGTACATCGGAACACCTTTTGACTTTACTATCAGGAATTGTGTGCCTAATCTGTTCACATACACGATGTAAAAATACAACGTATTTGACATGCACTATCGGTGCAAAAACCGGTACAAAATAGCCAACACTATCAAAATCTCCGATTTCTCCTGGAAAAGAATTCATGAGAAACGGTTTAAAACTAGTTAAAACGAAATGAACATATTTCTAAATGACAGAGTCTTGTTGAGTTGAGTAATGGTAATTAACGTCCCTGTCAAGAATATTTTATTTATATCGAGACGTCGCCAGCTATAGACGAAAGTGCAGAAATTTTGCCTGTGCGTTGCGCTGATGGCATTAAACAGCAGGGTTCTTTATTGTGCCACGCCTGTCATGACACGGGACCTCATTAATTTTAAGTTCCCATCTGAAAGAACCGCGACTTTTTTTCGTAATGCTGAGTGCAAGGCGAAAGATCAGTCACTACCCACCTTTAAATCTTGGGTCAGACCCGGCCGGGGTCTGAATGACAGACTTGTTTAAAGTATATAAATAAACAACGACATAAATTACACGTAAAGTTAATACATGACAGCACAGATATCATATTACTTTTAAAAAAATGTTTTAGATATAAAAATTTTAAAAAGTGTTATATGATAGACCAATATCAGACACAAAATCAATATTTATGAAAAAGAAATGCTAGATGTCATATCAATGTCGTATGAAGTCAACACAACAAAAACATCCGGGTTCTCCTTCCACAGCTCTGGTGATAGTCTTATTGATGTTAAACATCTGACAATAGTTAAAGCCACAAAATCAAGTCACAACAAAACCAGCGAAATAAAAAGCACAAAAATACATGATAATCACATACTGAGACCAAAATTGTTATTTTTGGAATGTAATTTGGTAGAAAATCACGTTCTCGGTCTCAAATGCACGTTCGGCTTCGTGGCTGTTGGGTCTATTGAACTCTTCTGATGTTTATTTGGTATAGAAAGGGATTTTCGGGTCTTGAAATCAATGAATTGTTTTAAAAAGTTAACGAAAATAAAACAATGGAACTGTTTTAAAATGATGTTCATTGTCAATATGATTGCACAAACTTCGCAAGCAAACTGAATAATGCGCGTTAGTTAATTTTGAGTCAGTTAATTTTCGCGAGGATTGTCATTTCAAGAGATCTGCGTATACTTTTATACCACAATGTCGGATGGTAGTCTGAGTCAATTCAAGTGAACTATAGCAAAATAAAATATTCGAAAAAAAGTTTATTTTCGCGTCTTGTGTAAACTAACGCGGAATTAAAAGAATCGCGAGAATGCCAGAGTTACAGCAGCGACATTTTTTTACCTGTAACATGAAATTGCGGAAGAAATTTTTTACATCCTAGTACTAAAATTAACAATTTAATATGAGACCTAGCTATTTTATCGTATACATTTTATTCATATTTCATTTAGAAGAGCCAAGGTAACGTACAATGTCAATAGTATAGTATTTCTGCGAGCGTGACTTGAACCATCATTCCTTATGATAATTACATCATCTTCTTTACATTGTCAACTTAAAGAAGGACAGTTATAATTTACAAATATATATAAGCCAGCAATATAATGTTACGGCTACCGCCATGGATGTATATACCAGTGTCACGTCAACCGTACAATAACCAAAAATGTATTTTTAGTAAAATATTTCAAAAATTAAATTAAAACCCATTGTATTTGATCAAAATTTTATAGACCTGGTTTCATTTCAGACAGGTAAGAATGTTAAAACAACTGATGCGAATGAAGAAATAATATGCAATTATTTACGCTTTGTTCAAGTGAACAAAAATAGCAACTAAAATTTTGTATGCTTGCACCGGATTTAATTATGCATCCGTTTTGAGATTGCGTGATCTAGCTAAAGTTAGACATTCACCAGACTTAATGTTAATTCCCTTGTCTGTGTATCGTTTTATGGTCTATTACGCCATATTATGGACCATAAATCATAAAGTCAGGTACATTCACGGTATCTATCAGACAATCTGGCTTAAAATATTAGGCCAAACATTAAATCCGTGATAAACTTTATTTAAAAAATCCTCAAATTTAGCACCAATTTAACTTGACAAAAAATAACTAAGAAAAGGCATAGCTCAAATTGTCTCAAAGATGATCCCAAGAATAGACGTAGATTAAATTATCTTAAAGGTGAATGCAAGTAAAGGCATAGCTCAAATTGTCACAAAGGTGACCCACAAGAAAATGCGTTGCTAATTTGTCTCAAAGGTGACCACAATAAAAAGTGTTGCTAATTTGCCTCAAAGGTGACCCCAAGAAAAGGCGTGTAGCTTAAATGACCCAAAGGTGACCTTCAGTTGAAACCGATTTGTAACTTGTGGTATCTTTGGTTATTGCAATTTTTATTTTTTTGGTCAATGAGATTTTTACCGTCTTTGAAAGGTTGAGCAGGATGAGCAATATTTTATTCAGATTTCATCTTTTATCACTTTTCATGCAATTGCAAGTCAAAAGAAATCTTATATAAAATACTAGCATAATTTTATGTCACCATGACACCACTCAGCTCACAAAACCTGTTAAAACACGTAAAATTCCGGATAAGTGTTCCAGGAAAAACGCCAGTAATTACCTTATTTGCATATTATTATTATTATTTATTTATTTATTTTTAAGTATTAATAAATTTTATTCAGGTAAACCAGGCTTTCACACAAAACTCCAGATCCTACCTGGCTGAATGATCTGGAGTATTATTTTATATGTATAATATTGAATAGTTCATCTTAATAATATTGTTCACACACATATATACTGTATATATATTATACACATATATAAATATTTTTGTCAATATGTACTTTTGATGTATTATTATTCTTCTAAACAAAAATTGAAAAAAAAAAAAAAAAAAAAAAAAAATGTGTCATGACTTTGCATTATACCCCCTGGCTCCTGGCTTAACCATCTGTTCTTGGTCAGGATTTCAGGTTCAACTGAAATCTGACAAGTTTGAAATATGAAACAATTTTGATAATTATCAAGACATTTTTAATTCAAGGGGTCATTTTGAAGATCACCCTAAGTTTACTATTACATCTTTATTTTTATTCAGTTAAAAATAAATTAAGTTCAATAAAATATTATCAAAAGTTTTGAGAAGTACATGTATATGGAAATGTTTGTGAAGGAATAATTGTTAACTACAGCCAGGTCGCACCTTCAATAAAATGATTTAATAAGGGAATTTATTCAACAGTCGTTTAACAGTCTCCCCTACTTTTGTTGACTGGTATTTATTTTACTCCTGTTTTCTCAACCATCGAAAATGACCACTGTGGTAGCTCAGTTGGTAGAGTGCTCGCTCCGTAAGTAGGAGGTCGTGGGGTCGAACCCTGACCGGGTCTTACCCAAGACTTGAAAGTGAGTATTGACTGTTCTTTCGCCAAGCACACAACATTACGAAAACGAAAGTCACGGTTCTTTCGGATGGGAACTTAAATAAACAAAGTCCCATGTCACGACAGGTGTAGCACGATAAAGAATCCTAATGTATAATGTCATAAGCGCAACGCACAGGCAAAATTTCTGCACTTTTGCCTATAGCTGACAACGTCTCAATATAAGTGAAATATTCTTGACTGGGATGTTAAACACCATTACTCAACTCAACTCAACCATCGAAAAACGGATCACTTTAGTAGGCTTTAAAATGTCAAAAAATTCATTTCAATGGGCATTGATAGCTAAAACTGGTAACCATGAACCACCTTTAGTGTAAAAAAAAACAACAACAAAACTAATTACAAGTTTCTTGAACATTTATTTTGCAAAAATAGCATAAGTACAAAAAAGATATTCTGACATAATGTCACAAAAATGATAAGAAATATAGCACTTACACTGCATTGTATTATAACAACATTGCATGATAAAATAAACAAATTACATAACCTGGACAATATGATACCTTTATATAAATAATTTAATCTTTCATTCTATTATTTCATAGATCTGTTACCATAGTAAGGTCCATAATCTGACTTTTATATGACATAAATTTAGGGCTGTTATACTCGTGTAGATATAAATAAGCACAATGATCTTGTATTTTATTTAATAAGCAGATGTACAACTATTGGAATCTACTGTTACTTTGCTGAATACACATTAAGTTTCAGATTATAATTCGGTTTTTCTTCCCCATTCAGGTTTACATATAAACACATAAATACAGACTTCTGACAACAAATTATTTTCTCTGATTACACAAGTGGGAAGAATTCACATACATGTATTTGTTGACAATAGTTGTTTGTTCATGAATTGTCCTTTACAAACAATAAGAAGATTCCCTTCTTTACTTTCTTCTGTTACCAAGATATTTTTCCCTAAATCAAATTTCCGAATTGATTTTGATTGATATTATACAAATATGGTTTAATATTTCATCAATTACTCTGATTGTCAGTGCTTGACACATGTTAAACTTTTGTCAGAACTGTACTACATCTAAATAATAATCAGAAATGTTTACATAGGAAGTAATACAATTATCAATATTTTAGTCAAATTTGGCTGCAAATTTCAAAGTAAATTAAAATTTTAATTTTAAAAACTCTATACAGAACAACTAAAAAAAAATATATTTAGACAAATTTCCCTCAGACATTTTCAACTTTTATTTTTATAACTTCACCGTGGCAACCTTTCTGTACACAAAGGTTTACAATATAACTACATGATATGTAATTCCATGTGAATTTTGTTCAAAAAATTATGGTTCCATTGAACCAGATTTTTATGCAGATTTTAAGACTGTTTGACTGTCATGCAGTAACAGTGCTTTTCACATATATTAATTTTGTCAATTCTGGATGAAACAATTATGAGTTCCCATAAAAAAATTTACTTTTACCAAATAAACTGACAAAAATTCTTCCACAAAGAACTATCCAGAGTTGTTACCTAGGTAGTGAGAGTTGTACTCAAGTCAAAGAAATCCCCAAAAAAATTATTTGGGAGTCTAATTAATTATATCTATTTTTCTATACCATTATCAAATTGATAACAGGTGCTTTGAAACAGTTACATATTATGATTTCTTGTCTATATGAATGTTGAATACCCTGTAATATGTTTCAGAATATTTATTATCAAATCTAGAAAAAAGAATTGGATTTTGAGTTACTGTAGAAAAAAAAAAGGATTTTGAGTTACTGAAGTTGTTTACAGTCATTCCAAACAGGTACTGTTACTACAGCATAACAAAAGCATTAAGGAATATGCCTGCTGTGCAAGAAGACAAAAAGATCTTCAATATAGTTTTAACAGTGTGTGTGTGTGTGTGTGTGTGTGTGTGTGTGTGTGTGTGTTATCATAAGCAATAGTTCTCAATAAAAATATTGTTTTAGAAATAAATTTACCATATTTAGCTAGATGACAACCAAATTAAGACAACTCTGTTTTTTTTTTTACTGGTCATTTAGTTACATAAAATGGACACAAAAGAGATGACCATTTGTTAATTAGCAGAATAATGAGTTAAACACAGATATATAGACATCAAACACCTATTTACTATAATTATCTAAAAATGTGTGAACACAGTATGTATAAGTGATAAAATTTAATTAAACACATCATATACCAGATCCTTAATAAACAACAAGACGTCATTGATTACGTCATCGTCATGACGATCATTATTTTAACTATTGATTACTCATCTACAAAAGATTTGTTTTGTGTAGTTTCAAGCTGAAGTCCTTGACAACAGTAACAGTACCCATGACAACATTATACTTTTTTTTTCATTTTTAGATGAATGGATGACACATTATACACAAGGACAGATCATAATAGCTTACTAAGTTGAACTTAAAATGACCGGAAATCAAATTAGATCTATCTATCTCCTTTTATAAATCAATAAAACTGACAAAAATTGCTAATTATATTTCTTAAATAAATTTTTACAAATCTTGAATGTTTGAATCAAGAATCAATGCCAGAAGCTTGTACAGAAATACCTATAGAATTATTAGCCTGGTGATTACAAGTATGTCCGCTGTGATTACAAGTATTTCCACTGTGATTAAAAGTAGGTACGTATGCTGTGATTACAAGTATGTCCGCTGTGATTACAAGTATGTACGTATGCTGTGATTACAAGTATGTACGTACGCTGTGATTACAAGTATGTACGTATGCTGTGATTACAAGTATGTCCGCTGTGATCACGAGTATGCCTGCTGTGACCACAAGTATGTCCACTGTGATTACAAGTATGTCCTCTGTGATTACAAGTATGGCCACTGTGATTACAAGTATGTCCTCTGTGACCACAAGTATGTCCACTGTGATTACAAGTATGTCCTCTGTGATTACAAGTATGGCCGCTGTGATTACAAGTATGGCTGCTGTGATTACAAGTATGTCTGCTGTGATCACAAGAATGTCCACTGTGATTACAAGTATGTCCGCTGTGATTACAAGTATTTCCACTGGATTTAAAGTCATTGGCCATGACCCTACTGCCACTTTTGACCCCTCAAAATATTTCAAATTTTGGATAGTTAAATATTCGTACATTCATCAAATACATACATATAAGTTTCATTATATCAAAGATCTGCAAATTGCCAAAATTGAGATTTTTTTTTTGTATGAAAAAAATTGATTTTATTTGAATATCAAATTTGCAAAAATTCCTGTAAAATCTGATAAAGGAATAATTGTGAAATCAGAGGCTAAATAATGTGACTTGTAACAATGGTCTGGTGTTTAATTAAACATATGACATACAATGTGACAGGAAGTAACTTCTTGTTTCTTTTCTTTCAGTCCCCCCCAAACATGAGGATCATTCATTTCAAATGGATATCAAAAACATGAACAGACTAGGTGGAATGTACACAGTTGTTTTTCATTTGATATCTTTTATGAAATTTTAAGACATTAATACATGTATTGACTAGGTTGTGTTTCATGCAAGCATAACCGCATAACCACTCTGGTAGGTCATCTCAAGAGGAAAGTATATGATTTGAGAAACATTATATATATATATATGGCTTGTGATGCTGAATGTATATAAAGAGAAGTTTTAAGTTACAATGTTGAGTAATAATGGAGTTATATTGATTTTAATACTTTAAATGAGTTATCTTTTACTGAATTCCCAAAAACTCGATCTGCTAGGTGGTAAATATATGTATGGAATTTTTACCTGTGATGCCAAGAATACATGTAGATCAAAATAACTTAAACAAGAAATAATAATAATAATAATAATAATAATAATAAAGAATTGAAAAAAATCATGTACAGGAAAATTTTGATTTTTTGTAAAGTTTTGGAAATTTTTTTTTTCCACAAATATTTAAAATGGCCCAATTTTTAAACATTTTCAGTCTAAATTGGTATCTTCTGGAGGGTACAAATGGTAGTACTTTTAAGTCACTCCCATTACTGTACCAGGGATGATGTCAGGATATATAAATAAACAAACAAGGAATCCAAATCTCTGGACAGCATGAAGAATGTAAAGATGCCTGGTATAAAACTCCCCAATATAATTATCAATACTGCTGCATGTGTAAAAATTACCATAAATAACAATACTTCATTATAATAATAATAATAATAATAATAATAATAATAATAATAATAATAAAAACAAGTACAACATAACAACAGCCAAATAAATTAAGGCATCTAAAAAAAATACTGCAAGTTAAAACATAGGCTGGTTTATCTACCCAAATTTATACTTAATTTTTGAAAATGAAAATGTTATAATTTTACTTTGTTCTTGAACTTTGTTTCTTTTGGGGATGGGGTAGGGGGGTGAGGTTTGTATAATTAACAACTGCCCATAGTGGTGTCACTTCCCACCATCTTACAGATAAAAGTTCTCATTTCTGTACCATTGTACAGGAGGGGGTTAATGGTGTATAAATAATAACTGTCCATAGTGAATGTCATTTCTATAATTAAACAGGTACTCTGTCTCATTCCTCCCAGGAGTGCCACACTACCTATACTGGTATGTAAAAATTATCAAAAAAACTTTAATATTTTTCTAAATGTAAGTTTCCCAATTTCCTTCAAAAAATAAAAAATCTTACCAAAATGTCTGCTCTGATACACAAAGGAATTACACAAACAAGAGTTTATATAGATGGTATCCATAGTAACAATTAACAACAAAGTACGTCCAGAAAACTCTTATGATTATCTATCTTTTTTCTTTACAAAACTTGATATTTCTTCAGTTACAGCAAGTCAGATTTTTATTTTCGATAAAAAAAGTGAACACAACATTTTGTCAAAGCATATGTATATCCATTGTAAATAAAGTACCTGCACACATAACGCATTACAAATCAGTAAAATATGTGGCTCTTACAAGTATGACAACAACATCACAAGTTCTGACTTTTTTTTCCCTGATTCAATCTGATTTCTTGACCAAGGCCATCAATGTGAAATTCAGCTCATCTGGATCACGTGCCATAAACTTCTTGACAACTTCAATTGTATCCTACAACAAAAAAGAACAAGATAATTCATCACAATCCATGTTTACTAATGGTGGGTGTTTCCCATCTATAACCCCCACCCCATGCCAAACCACTAAATTTGTTCTAAGTATCTATTTTGAAAATTTATTCTTTGATAAGATTTATCAGGGGTTCAGTTTAGACAAGTTTTCAGACTACTCAAGTGTCAGATTTCACAGGTTTCACTGCAGTTCAGGTTAAGACAAATTTTCAGTTTACTCACAGTTCAGTTTTTACATGAAGCACTGCAGTTCAGGTTAAGACAAATTTTCAGTTTACTCAGAGTTCAGTTTTCACAGGTTTCACTGTAGTTAATTCATGACAAATTTTCCAGTCAATCACAGTTTTGTTTTTACAGAATACATTGCAGTTACTTTTAACGGGTTTTCAGTTTATTCAAAGCTAAGTTGTTTTCACTGGTTCTACTGTCATTCAGTTTTGACAACTTTTCAGATTACTCAGTTTTGTTTTCAAAGGTTGCAGTTTAGTTGAGCTCAGACAGATTTCAGTATGCTCAGAGCCTTTTTCACATGCTCCACTATGAATCAGTTTAGATTTTATAGGTTCTACTGTAGTCCAATTTTCCCAGGCTTCACTGTATTTCAGCCTACACAGGTTTTCTATTTGATACATGTAACAGTTAAAGAGTTATATGATCTGATCTGAAATCACATCAAATATAATAACAATCACTCAAGGTTCAGTTTTTCCAGGCTTCACTGTATTTCAGTATACACAGGTTTTCTATTTGATACATGCAACAGATAAAGAGTTATATGATCTGATCTGAAATCACATCAAATATAATAACAATCACTCAAGGTTCAGTTTTTCCAGGCTTCACTGTATTTCAGTATACACAGGTTTTCTATTTGATACATGCAACAGATAAAGAGATAATATGATCTGATCTGAAATCACATCAAATATAATAATCACTCAAGGTTCAATTTTTCCAGGCTTCACTGTATTTCAGTATACACAGGTTTTCTATTTGATACATGCAATAGATAAAGAGTAATATGATCTGATCTGAAATCACATCAAATATAATAACAATCACTCAAGGTTCAGTTTTTCCAGACTTCACTGTATTTCAGCCTACACAGGTTTTCTATTTGATACATGCAACAGATAAAGAGATAATATGATCTGATCTGAAATCACATCAAACATAATTACAATCACTCAAAGTCCAGTTTTCCCAGGCTTCACTGTATTTCAGTATAAATTTTTTTTTTTGGTTTACTGACAGAGAAAGATTTAATATAATCTGATCTAAAAAATATGATATAAAACCTTAATTGGCTCTCAGTGGTCTTAGTACTTTAAAATTATAAAATACATAAGAATCTCACCGATCTGATATGATGATGAATTGTAACGATTACTATTATACAAGCACGTCACCTTGAGAATCGACAGTTAATCCAATGAGGTCTCTTTTTTTTGAATTCATTTGACTTGGAGTTGAAAAAGAATTCTTATTTCAATTACAAGATACAAGAAACTATTTCATGTCAAATATTTATAACAGCAAACATAAGCTCTGCAGAGCTTGTATATCAACGAAACTTAAATGTGCCCGATTCATTACCAGCTTAAATCACACACACACACACACACACACACACACAGAGAGAGAGAGAGAGAGTTTATTTAACATTTATCAATACCATGAATTGAGTTTTAAAACCAAATTTATCAATAACATGGACATATTCATTCAGAATATCAGAATGCTGTTTTAAATTCATCATAAATAAAATGCATAATCTGGTCACATGACCTGTCAGATAATATAACAGATGGCTATCAATTATCTTGAAAAATAAAAATGGATTTATTTTTGTAAATAAATAAAAATAATAAAAAAGTATTAAAAATAACACAAAAAAACATGGGGTTACCAACAGGATTTTAAGGCGTTTCAAAAGAACCCAAAATTAACAAATTTCACTACTATTTCTTTGTTTTTCTGATCTTGAGGTTTTTTAAAAATAAAAATTCCAGAAATTTTTTCATGTATATAAAAATTCTGATAAATGTGAAGTAAATCACATGATACTTACTCGGTGATTTAAAACAACTGATAACAGATTTATCTTTGTCTAAGCAATAAAAATACTTTTTTTCAAAGTGAAAATAATAAAAAAGAGAACCTGCTAGTAATGTTTTTGATGATAATCTCACATATATACATATACATATTTACCCCCCCCCCATCAGTCACCCCCTGTTATTGGTGAGAGAGAACTCGGTCACCCTAAAGTTGTTTTGAACAAACTGACAATTATCATTGATATGAGGCACATTTAAAGCATAGTTGTGGTCAGAGACAGGAAACTTATAAAAACCTTGGCTTTCATGCTTGCTGATTTTAGTTCTGTTGAAGACAAAGAAAAGCTCTTGGGTAGTCAGTATATCTCTTATCTCAGTATACATAACAACTAAACATATTTTAGGGCCTATTTTGATTTTAGGCCACACAAATAGTTCAATTTGTTGTTCATACTTCTTAAACTTAAAAAAATGTGAAGAAAAAAGTCTTTAAGATTAATTAGACCTGGATCACTCTTTTTTTCTCTCTCCAAACGAAATTTTGAAAATTCACTAGTTCCCAAAATGGATCTTATAATCTTTAATACATCTTAATTAAAATACAGAATAAAATTAACCAAAAGTAAGGTTTACAGAGAAGCAGTTTTATGGACTTTTTATTTAAACCTGCAGCGTTCTGTTTTGGTGATGATATAAGGGGCTAGGTGTTTCTTATACAGCATATTTATGATTATTTATTGATGAGAGAGAGAGAGAGAGAGAGAGAGAGAGAGAGAGAGAGAGAGAGACACTATGAAGAAAAAAGAAAAAAAATATTAAAAACGGTAAATAAAACAGTATACTTTCTCAAGAATATATTACAAAACCAAAAAAAAAAAAAAAAAAAAAAAAAAAAAAAAAAAAAAAAAAAAAAAAAACTATTTGAGTTATTGGTAAATAATGCTGTTCTTTTACATATGGGTAAGTGCAATGTACTCTTCATTCATACAATTAGTTACAAATCAGACCAAGGGGCTTCTTGTGAAGGATTTACTGATTTTAATATATGTATGTAGACGTGGCCTTTCAACTTTTAATGTAGGCCCCTTGGACATCCTTATATAGGTCAAAAGGAGAATAAAATGTACTTGTGTTGCCAAACATTCATTTACCTGTGTGACCTATATATATGAGAGAGAGAGAGAGAGAGAGTAAATTGTCACTGTAACAACCAATATTTATTTACACTTGGCCTTATTAATGCAATTATACTAGTAATTATCAACTATACTTGATTAAATGTAACCTGATTACATTGATATTTTGATTTTAAAATCGACAATAAAAGTTAAATACATACAGATGTTTAGGGTTGTTTAGGTGTAAAGCAGTCAAATTTCTATTTATTTACTTGTTTATTTTAGGTATTGGTTTCTAAGACAAACAAAAGCACTGACTTTAAACACAAATATATATACACCCACTGAATTAGTTAATATACAGCAAGTTAAACAAAACAGGTTTAATAGACAAACTTCACATGGAAATCCCCTTACACAAAAATATCTGATCCCATTTCACAATGTTTTAAAATAGATTTAAATTAAAATGAAATATAAAAACTATGAGAGAAAAAAAAAAACAACATTAACAAAAAATAATTTTATTTAATTTCAGAATGCAATATAATAGCTAAAAATAAATTAAAATTTATAATATCTGTCTATACCAACACAGTGCTTACATCTGATGCTGTTGTTGAAATATTGTCAGCAACAGCATCAGCAATTTTCAAGCTTTTCCCGATGAGAGCAAGTTTATAATTTTTAATTGATTAATTTAAGAACAAGATTGTCTATGTATAAGATGTATGAATGTGTGTTATGGTCCACTTTGTACTAACTAACCCACACTAAGGTTGAATTTTTTGGAAAGGTGCTAGCTCACTGAGTCAGTATGTCCAGTCCAAAACAAGCATACAACCCCCCCCCCCCCTCCCCCCTCCCCCATCCATTCTCTTGGCACCGGGTGAACCAGTCTCTTAATGTTGAGTGACAAGTAAAGATGAAGTAGGGGGAGCCCAATGACCTGTGTGTCTGCTGTATCCACTGGTCAACAACCTATGTTTATTTGCATGTCCACTCTCCTTATTTAATATATTATTTTTTGTAAATGGTAACTTATATATTAGATGATTATTTTGTTGTAAAAATGTCAATTTCATATACCATTTCCATGAACATTGCCAAATATTGTATTATATTGTATATGCACTTATAAGTTGTAAAACTTTCAGTGAAAATAAAACATAAATATATACAAGTTTATTAAATCTTAAAGTCTTATGTATGACTCAACTAAAGTTTGAACCCAAAATCTCCTGATTTTGAGGCCTACACTCTACCAGCTGAGCTACTGAGTCTGTACTTCTATTTGTACTCTTATTCATAAACCCTCTGAAAACATCTTTCACAAAAATATCAAGTCTCACTTCAAACACTTCAAAATATCGTTAGAAGGAATTTAAGTAGAAATAAATATGGTATCCATCCCTCATTATGATATCCATTACCATTGTAAATATTACCTGTCTTTAAAAATTTGACTTGAAAAATTTATAAGCACAATTTTCATATCTTTACAACCCCTCCCTCCCCCCCCCCCCCAAAAAAAAAAAAATAAATAAATAAATAAATAAAAAAATAATAATAATAATAAATAAAAAAAAACCTAATCTGTCTGAATTGACAGTCTCCCATAAATAAGAAAATGAAACCTTTACATTTAAAACATGTAAAAATAATTTTATTCAATTTCATAAATTAAAACTAAAGAAAAATATTTTTTTAAAATAAATAGTTGAAAACTCTTCCACTCACAAAATTTACAAAAAATGCACAGTAATCTGTGAATCCCTAATGCAAAATAAAAATTTCATCTTTTTTTCAAATGTATCAAATTTAAAATGAATTTTTGCTGTCAGAAATGATATGATTACTGTCCAAACTTTTATATAAGGTATTTTCAAATACTCTGTAAAATCCTACTCTAATAGTACATCACATTGGTATTATACAAAACGAAATCAACATTAAAGAATTGTATCTATATATTTAATTTTTTTTACTGATGATATTTAAATACCAATCATGATATATGACGGTTGAAATGTGTGTCCTTTTATTTTACAACAAATTTATTTTTATCTAACGATAATCCGAAATGAATCATTCATGGTAAATTACATACATAATATATCCTGTAAATTTGTTACGGTTGCTGCACCCGATTATTTGAAAAATTTCTATTAATTATTGATTAACAGATCTATAATCAAATTGTGAAAGTAATAATGCCCTTTCTAGTATTGGTATTTATTTATTTATTATGAATGATACAGTAAAATATATTTCCACTGAACATGTAAAAATATTTTTTAGAATGTTTTATTTTTTTTTTTTTAAATTCACGAGGTTTCGATAATTTACAAAGATAACAAAAGAATAGATTTTGTGTGAAATGTTATGTTTTAATAAATATTTTATCACCCTTAAATGATAAAGTTTATAGGAAACATTTTTGCGTAAAGTGTTTCAGATTCTTAAATCAACAAAGAAAAATTCTCCTTCTTATTCCAGAGTAGAAATACAGGCCCGGACTACCACAAACATCTTGATTCTTTTCTTATGACTGCTAATGTTTTTTATCGTCTTCTAAGATTTTCATTTAGTATCTGATTTTTTACTTTTAACAGTGCTACACCATGATGTCCTCAACTGTACCTGTTTCCTATATCTATATGAAGTGATCTTCAATGCACTTGTTTTGATGAATCACAAGTGGTTTTTTAAAAAAATCTCACTAGAATGTCCTTGGTTAGCCCTAGAAATAGGGGCCTCAGTCAATAAGTCAATATATTGGGGGCTCAACCAATAGAATGTGGCCTTATCCAATAGACTTGGGCCTAATCCAATAGACTTGGGCCTCATCCAATAGACTTGGACCTGAACAAATAGACTGGGGCTTCATCCAATAGACTGGAGCCTCATTCAATACACTGGAGTCTTATCCAATAGATTGGGACCCCAACCAATAGACTGGGGCCTCTTCCATCTCCCAAAAGCGGGCCATGTGTATAGAAAAAGGTCAAGGCTAAACTATTTTTTAAAATGTCTCTGCCATTGGTTAGCTGATTTTGGTAAAAAAAAAAAAACTGAAATTCAAAATTATACACCAAACAGACAATTTTCAGGTTACCATGGGGAATAACTGTCATGTGGGCATATGGTTCAGGTGAGCTATGACAGACAAGGATAGGTTATGTAACTTGTCTATAGAATCAGTGAGGAAGATCAAGTTATAGAACTCCTCTGTCAGGCTGAGTCATTGTCCAAACCAGTGAGCCATATCAAGTTATAGAACTCATCTGTTGGTTTGAGTCATTGTCCAAATCAGTGAGCCATATCAAGTTATAGAACTCATCTGTCATTTTGAGTCATTGTCCAAACCAGTGAGCCATATCAAGTTATAGAACTCCTCTGTCAGGCTGAGTCATTGTCCAAACCAGTGAGCCATATCAAGTTATAGAACTCATCTGTTGGTTTGAGTCATTGTCCAAATCAGTGAGCCATATCAAGTTATAGAACTCATCTGTCATTTTGAGTCATTGTCCAAACCAGTGAGCCATATCAAGTTATAGAACTCCTCTGTCAGGCTGAGTCATTGTCCAAACCAGTGAGCCATATCAAGTTATAGAACTCCTCTGTCAGGCTGAGTCATTGTCCAAACCAGTGAGCCATATCAAGTTATAGAACTCATCTGTCGGTTTGAGTCATAATGTCGAAACCAGTGAGCCATATCAAGTTATAGAACTCATCCGTCAGTTTCAGTCATTGTCCAAAAAACAAAGCAGTTTAATTAACATATTGATTTTGTAGCATCAGCTCATTTGAAACTTATTTTGATTATAATTTCATTTAACAGAGCGGAAACTTCTCTCATTAAAGCTTCTCACAGACATTTTAGCTTTATGTAATCTTGTGTTATAATGACTGAAACAGCTGTCTAAAAATTAAATTCTACGGAAGTATGATTGTGCATTTGTTCTATTAACAAGGTGCCCATCCACTTTCTTTGTCAAAAATATAGGAATATAGGACATTTTTTTTTCCAAAATATAGGAAATTTATAGGAATCTGACTGAAAATATAGGAAGAATATAGGAATTTTCAAAACATTGAATTGCTAAACTGAAAGAATTTTTGGGATTGTATACATCACTGACGACTACAAAAGCCTCCTCCATCCATCACAGCCATTCTATGTTGAAGCTTCTCCTCTTTTTTTTTTATAGGAATTCTTTTTTCAATGTGCATGTCAATTCAAGACATTCCAATGATTTCTTAGAAAAACTAAAAATGATGTATACAACCCCAGTCACTGCTTTGTGTGAGTGAACACAAAAAGTCCTTAACACAAATAGAAACAAAAACATCCCAGAAAATATAGGAATAGTGTGAAATATATAGGAATTTTAGGTTTTTTTGAGAAAATATAGGAAAAATATAGGAATTGCCAATTTTATAGGAATTTATAAGACTTTATAGGAAGTGGACACCCTGTATTAATCTTATTGTTTTTATTGAGGCTATCTGTCATATAAGCCTTTCAAAAGGAAGGCACTGCTGACTACCTAGGTGGGCTTATATAAAGTAAGACATTGCTGACTATTGGCTATCAGCTGAGCCTTTCAAAAGAAAGATATTGCTATTTGCTTTCAAATTTAATTGCCATATAAGTTGAAATAGAACTTGTTTCAATGTACATATTAAGGCTTTCAAAGCAAATGAAAAACACAAAATACTCAGAAAAAAAAATTATATAAGAAATAAGAAAAAATAACAGTAATGGTGTTTTTTTTTATCCCTGTAAAGATTCTTTGACCAATATCTAGGTCAAAAGATCAAATAAGAATAGAAACTTAGATACCCAGAAAACCACAATCTTTGGCAAATAAATTGAAAAATTTCCTCAACTTTGTTCTGCCAGAGTGAGATTCCAACCAATGAGCTCTAAGTGGAAGGTCGTGGGTTCGAACCCAGACCGGATGTGACCCAAGACGTAAAAGTGGGTAGTGACTGTTCTTTTCCTAAGCACTCAGCATTACAAAATGAAAGTCATGGTTCTTTTGGATGGGAACTTAAAATAAACAAGGTCCCATGTCACGGTAGGTGTGGCAGGATAAAGAACCCTGCTGTATAATGACATCAGTGCAACGTAAAGGCAAAATTTCTGCACTTTCGCCCATAGCAGGTGATGTCTCAATATAAGTAAAATATATTTGCCTGGGACGTTAAACACCATTACTCTACTTCAACCAAGGAGTAGAGATACCATGTCTTCACTATAAACCAGTCAACCACTAAGCTAGCTTGGTCCAGAAAAATAAGATATTGATGTTGTTTAATGTCTATTAATTATTTTGCTTTCATTTTAAGTACTTAATTACAAAAATATTATTGATCATACAGTCTGCCGGCCATTAATACAAATATACAATATGTATAATATTTGTCATTTTATTTTTGTGATCAATTTCATCCTTTCAAAACACTTAAAATAAAGTACATCTGAAATGTTACCAGTCTTCTGTATTGATCCTGTAATATGATGGCAACGATTGAATTTATGAATGAATTAAACTCACGGGAAATAATTCCATTCATAAAGTTTCATAAATGAAATAAACACACAGGAATCGATTTCACTGATAAAAATTTATGAATGAAATAAACCAAGGAATCAGTTTTGTTTTGCTGCTATATAAACCAGGGAAAAATGTTTGTCTTTGGGTTAAAAATTGAAATCCACTAGAGGTATTTTCAAATAAAGTTATTTTTCTATTTTTTTTAAAAATTGAGTAATGTTGTAATATTCTGACAATCTGTCCTTGATCTGTTTCTGGATAAATGAAGGAATATCTTCAGCATCATTGAAGTAAATGTATATGTACATGTATTGTAAAATCAATACTGTCTATATCTAAAACTATTTCTCTTAATCATAATGTCTTTTTGTCAACATGATAAAGATGATATATTGCAGTACCGGTATTTTATCCAACAAGAAAAACGCTCAAACCTACTTAAATGTACCTCAGTATATAGCTAACCTATTTATTAAGCCAAAGGAAAAGAATGTTTTTCTTAAGATTTTTAACTGTTTTTTGGGCCTAGTGACCAGTATAATGTCTAGTGTAGTTTTCTATGGTGGGCGACACTAAGAGGTGGTTAGGTTATAAAAATAATTTTTTTTTCTCATGTAAGGTCACCGAAACCTAAAGCTTACTCACTTAGGGCACTTATGTTTCCTCTGTCATCCCAGAACACAGATTGTCATAAAAAAAGGAGAAATAACCTTGAATGGAGCATTTTTCAACTAAACTGTTTGAAGTCACCAATGTCACCCAAGCAGCAAGTAGCCAGTGGTCAGCAATATCTTTCTTTTGAAAGGCTCATCTCATGGCCAATAGTCAGAATGTCTTTCCTTTTAAAGGATTATCTAATAGCCTACCCCAGGTAGTCAGCAATGCCTTCCTTTTGAAAGGCTCATATAATAGCTCGTAGCACTATTTTTTTTTTTGAAAGAGTGATCTCAAAGCCATTAGCCAGCAATGTTGTGTTTTCATTTGAATTAAACTGAATTGAATTGAATTATTGTAAAAGTGGTTCACTTTGTAGAATGCTCTAGGTACATTTCTTGAGGGTTGTTGGTTTGATCCAAGGCCAGGTTATAACTTATATCCTGTTGTCAATTTCGGGGTCTTGGTAGTTGGTGGAGCGGTCTCCAATGTCAATAGAACAACTTTATGCCTCTCACCAAACCAGCTAGAACCATATCCAACTCGGGCAGACCCTGTGTGAATTATTTTGTATGTAAATTCAATTTTTAGGGATCAGTTTTTTCTGGGGCACTCATGTTTCCTCTACCAGCCCTGAGCCAAATGAAGACTACAGTGTACAGTGCCAGTAACCCACTACATTTAGATGTAAATATTGAGGGACAGTCTATAAAATCTGTGCCGAAATGCTAGTGATGGCCATCTTGATTTGTCACAAACAGGAGGTCTTATTAATCCTCCCTCATCCTTCCCCAAGAATGGATTTCACTAATGACAAAATCAAATACCTACAGTATGAGAAATATAATGTAGATTATATTTTTATCATGAGAGATTTATCAGCACATACCAATTTTTTTGTGAGAACTCTTGGTCGCAAATTCAAATATTATGCAAATATTTCCAGCATCATGAAAATTAAAACACTAAATTTAAAACATGTCGGTAATCGACTATGGTGGTGTATATATAACATGCCATGTTAGACGCAATGGCCTTCATATTACAACCAGTAACTAAATACATGTACATACAAAATGTTTCATACTGAACATCAGACTTTGAAAATATTATACTGATAATTAAAATGAAGAAACTGCTGGCAATCTGAAGCCTGGATGGACTGTGTGCTGTCTGTAAAGTGCCAGTCTACCAAATCACGGTTCCTCTCACTGCCTAGGTTGTGAATCCCACTCATAGCAGATCTAAGTGTGAGATAGTCTGCTTAAGCCCCAGTCCCATATAAGTCCCAGATAAACACAGTGCCCAGATCTTCCCAGATCATGCAGGACCCTCCACCATGATTTTGTAGACTGGCGCTTTACGTACACCAGTGGTTTTGCCTGGGTACTCTAGATTTCCTTCATTAAGGACATAAATAAAATTTGACTTGGATGTTTAACACCTATTGTATAAAACCTGAGATATAATTATGGAAATCAAACTTGGCTTTTGTTTACATGCAATAATAAATCTAAACATCAAATTTCATTTGCATTGGTTATTTATTACTGTCAAAAAAAAGAAAAAAAGAACAAAAAAAAAAAAAAAAACAAAACAAAAAACAAAAACAAAAACAATCCTTTCAATACCCCCTCCCCTACATAGGTATTACGTTTCTTCATCAGGTAGAAACAAGAAATGGTACTGTCATTGCTCTGTTATATAAGATAAAAACAGTGTTAATGACCATGCAGAGTTGTTTACCAACTGAATCTTAAAAACTATAAAATTCTGACAGTTTGTCTAAAAACTGTTGATCTCAGGAGGTAACTATATAACAACTGATAATTACAATATTATCAAGTTCCAGAGCAGTAAATAAACATATTTGAGTTTCAGGAATCTCTCCCCACTCTCTCTCTCTCTCTCTCTCTAAACAAATTTAGGATATAACCCTGCTCCAAGTTGTAGAAAATCATGCTAAATATTTCACAAAATCTGACTTCTGCTTTCTCACATAAAAAAAAAAAAAAAAAAAAAAAAAAAAAAGAATTAATAAGTACCAAAGAAGTTAAATCTTTCTCTCTCTCTCTCTCTCTTGCTCTTCTCTTTCTCTCTTCCAATAATTTAACATTTGATGATGATGCCTGAACCATGTATTTTACCAGTTACACATTTTTCGTCCGTATTTTAGCTACATCATCTCATTTATAATTTGTATTTTCCGTAAATTACACAACTTCTACATGCTTTGTCATTCTGATAAGCAATGTGGATGTACAAGACTTTATTCATTTCTAGCTGTATCAGGCTTTCTGCATTTTCTTTTCCTTAGTTAGAGACAATTCTTCTGTATTTTTTTCCCCATATGACTTCTAAATACATAAAGGACATACATCTCATAAATCACAGTGCCTCTCACCGCCTGGGTTCAAATCCCACTCAGGACAGATCATAGTTTGAGAAAGTCAGTCTGTTCTCTTGCTGAAGGTTGGGGGTTTTCTCCAGGCACTCCAGTTTCCTCCACCATCCAAGAAATGACTGCCTCGCAATAAGTGAAAGAATCTTGACTGGGGTGTAAGAACACCATTACTCCATTCCACTCATACATGTCATAAATAAAGGTACTTCATAACCAGAATTGAATCCATATATATATATATATATATATATATATATATATATATATATACACACATTATGTACATCATCAAATCATATTCATTACAATGGCCTTGAGATCTAATTTGCCATAGAGAGACAAAAAAGTGTGTTTTCTATATATTTGAGTCTCCAGGTTTACAGTTATATATTTTCAAAGTCCATATTTTAGCTACATCATTCTATAATTTATAGTTTTTTATTTACTATAAATTACATAACTTATACATGTGTTGTCATTTGGTTTCAACAACCACTGAAGTTGTCCAATAGACCCTTATGTAAATTAAGTGACAGAATTTTGACTGTGATCTTTAACACTTGGTGTATAGAACTAAAGATGTCCGTAAACAATCCTTTTATTGACTGCCAATTCCAATAAGAACCAAACCCTTTCCCACCCCCCACCCTTCCCCCAAACATTGTAGGTATTACATAGGTTTCTTTTTCACATGGATAAAACAAATGTCATTACTTAGTTATATAACAACAACAGTGTTAATGATAAACCATAGGGTTTTTTAACAACTGAATCTTGAAAACTATAAAATTCTGACAGTTGTCAAAGAAACTGTTAATCTACTGACAACTGAAAATTAAGATATAATCAAATTCCAAATATCTGAGTTTCAGGAATCTCTCTCTGTATCTCTGTCTCTGTCTGTCTCTCTCTCTCATCAATTTAACATTTGATGATTATGCCTGAATCATGTATTGAACTGTAACATATTTTCAAAGTCCATATTTTAGCTACATCATCTTATTTATAATTTTTACTTTCTGTAAATTACATAATTTCAACAGGTGTTGTCATTCTGATATGCTATACCTTTGTCAAGACATTATTTACGTGTAGCTGAATCAGACTTCTACATTTTCTCTTCCTCAGTTATGAAATATACAATACAGATGATTCTTCTGAATTTTTTCTGTTTGAAAAGCAATGGCATAGGCATTCTAAGTTGAATAAATTTATTTTCTTCAGAACCAGCACTGACACCATAGTCCTCTATATGGACTTGAAGTCTACTTCTCAAGAAAGAGACATTAAAGTTTCTTTTCTTCCAGCAATGACACTATAGTCCTCTATATGGACTTGAAGTCTACTTCTCAAGATAGAGACATAAAAATTTTCTTTTCTCCCAGCACTGACACCATAGTTCTCTATATGGACTTGAAGTCTACTTCTCAAGAAAGAGACATTAAAGTTTCTTCTAAACAATTACAGAATTATTTCATAGGAGTTATGATTACATGACAGTTGTCTGATATATTTTTATATCGCTAGGAAAGGTTTGGGTAAAGCGTCCTGTACAATTCTCACTCATTGCATTTGTGGCAAAAAAATTCTACCATAATTTTTTGAATTTTCTAATTCACACTTTTTATTATAATTTTCAATTTTCACTTTTTTTCATACATCATTGGTTGAGTAAAGCAAAATTTAGCTCAATCCACGATGCCTGAATCATGTATTTTATCAGTTATATTTTTATATATTACATTAAGCACTTTTATAAAGTGTATCAAGGTACACCTCTAAAATTTTTGCAATACTTTCACTTTTTCTTCTGTCTCTTTAAAATTTTTATCATTACTGGTCCCCCTCTCTCTCTATCTCTTCATAATTTCTATAATACTAAGAGAGTGGAGTGGAGTAATGGCGTTTTACACCCCAATCAAGATTCTTTCACTTATTTCAAGGCAACCAGTTCTGGGATGGTGAGTGAAACCGGAGTGTCTGGAGAAAACCATCAACCTTTGGCAAGCGAACTTTCTTACACTAGGATCTGTCCCGAGTGGGATTCGACCCCAGGCAGTGAGAGGCCCTGTGATCCGTAAGCGCACGCTTTAGACCACTCGACCACCGAGGCCCCTTATAATACTTAGGGTTACTCATTCCTTCAACCACATCTGAATAACTAATACTCTCTCTCTCTCTCCCTCTCTCTCTCTCTCTCTCTCTCTCTCTCTCTGTGTTATGTATGCCTTATTCAAACTCTTATATAATTCTCTTGTCTTTCTACTTAATAATTTCTCTACCTCTCCATAATACATGTAATTCTCAGTTCTCTCTCTCTCTCTCTCTTTCAACCCTACCCCACCCACCCCCTCCCCCCCCCCCCCCCCCCCAAATAAAGAGGCTAGATGAATAAGCAATTTCTTTAAATTGATATATAAATGCAGTGTATTGAAGATTGCATTCGTGTATATGTATAAGTCACATATTCTCACTCATTGCATTTGTGGCAAAAAAAATTCTACCATAATTTTTTGTACCTTAAAAGTACATTTTGAAGTACAAAGTCCACCATGCAAGTAAACACATATAATATTACTCATGTCTAAATATATCATCAGTACAGTGTATAAATATTTTAAAAAGGTGATACATGTATTACCATCCAGGTAGTAAATATGCTGATTCACAAAAAAAATATATACATATAAATAAATTAAAAAAAATCAATTCATGTTATGGAAATCAATTTATGTTAGGGGACTATATCATAACCAAAAGTAAAGATAAAATATGAAATAAAATTTAAGCTACTTAAAGTAAACAAAATATTCAATAACAATAACAATAAACAACTTGTATTTGTAAATTTTCCATTTTTTTTTTAAAATTATAGTTGTCGTGTTAAAGATATGCATAAAAAATTGTGTATTAAATAATTATAAGATAATTCTATATTTATCTTTTGATTTAAAGCTGCATTAAGTTTTTGTAGGAAAATAATTAAAACAGTGCTGATTTAATTGATGATGTTCCTAATGAACAATGTTACATTTGGTTCAACGATAAAAGCTCCAATAAATACAGAAATAACAATAATAACATGGCACTGAAATAATAAACAATTAATATGCAAGGTGCAATTAAACTTGATTTCTATATTATTAATATCTTGCAAACATATTTTATCTGACTACTCTGTAAGAAAGAAAGAAAGAAAAAAGAAAAAAGAAACAGAAATCTTGAAATAATTCCATAAAGTACAGTGCAAATCTTAATATTTAAAGAAGCTTTTTGAAAAATTTCAATGTTCTTGGTTAAAAACTGTTAGAGGACTTGGTTTTTTTTTAAAAAAAGGATTTCTATAAGCCAGATTTGTACCGTATATATGCAACTCAGCCTAAATTTGTTGGAACAACTAAATCTGTTAATTTTTGTGACATTAAAAATCTTAAGGAACATGTTTTATTTTAATTGGTTCATTGTAAATTACACAATAGAGACCAATTGAGACAGAATCAACAGAGTTGCCACAAATGCCAGGTGAGGTTATGAATTGCACACCACCACAGCCTGATCAGTGGCTGAGTGGCAAAGCACATGACTGGATCACAGCCCCTCTTAAAGCCTAGGTTGGAATCCCTTTGAAGACAGATCTTAGTGTAAGAAAATTTGACAGTTCGCTTGCTAATGTTGCTGGATTTCTCCGGGCATTCTGGTTTCCTCCATCGTTCCTGAACTGACTGCGTCAAAATGAGTGAAAGAATCTTAATTTAGGTGAATTAAAACACCATTTCTCCACTTCATTCAATAATTACAAGGTAAACATATTTGCCTATGTTAAATAAAAATCAATAAAATTGTATAATATTATTTGTTTATGTTCTTACAGCTGTTATTCAGATAGGAACATCTTGTTAAATATAACCTTGAAGTATGTCAACTTGACTTGCGTTATATTTGTTAACTTTACTTCTAACATGTGTCATGTGTCACTGAAGTTTTAGATTCCTTATCATCAATCAAAATGTTCTAAATGATTTCATTTTAAGCATTTTTAACCAAACAATAATTTTTAAAAATATCAAATATTTTTCAAAACACATGAATTAATGCTCTTAATAGTTTTTAGGTTTTTGCATATAACCATGGAATCAGTCTTTTTTTTAAAATTAATCAATGCTACACAATTGCTAAAAATAATTTCATTTTTTTTAACAATAATTACAAAAAATATGCATTTTTTTCCTTTATTAATTAATCAAATTTTATTTAAAATGCATGCAAACCTGCTTTAAATAATTTCAGGTTTTGCATATAAATTTGACAGTGGCTGCCAAGGTTAATTTCCTAGATGTTTGTCAAAACCAACCTGAATAGGTGTTACCGGTTTTCCTTTGGGTTTTCCTTTTTTTTCTCCCACACTTGTATGAAACTGTTAGCTAACATTAAAAATTCATTGCATACCGGTATATGTTTAAATAAAATATCAGGAAGAATCCAGTCTCTTTTTTATATCCTATCCTAATGCCATTTAAATATAAAATCATTCAAGTATTAAAAAACCCTTTGTCATAAATTTCCCGTTCATCTAAATATCATCTCTGATTAGCTACCTCAATTATTATTTAGTATTCACAAAAATCAATCACTAAAGAATATTTCCAATTTCAAGTTTCAAAAAGTAAAAGAAGTTAGAATTTTTTTTTCTAATAAAAAATTTCCAAATGAAGGGTAATTTATTTCCTGTAATTTCATGTTTTAACAAAACTAATATTTTCTTGTGTTCTTATCATGTATTAATTGAGGATATGTAGTGTTTTTACTCCGTAATGAAGTGTAAATCGCCTGTCTTCCATAAAAAATAAGTTAAATAAAGTGTTAACTGTGTTTACCTGGGCTGTATATAAAAATTCACTAATCATGATAATCATTTCTTGATCATTACAGCTCTTTTATTTTTTTTAGAAGTAATTAGATTGGTACTGGGTAATTATAAATTTTTGTCACAATTATTATCCTGGTTAGCCTCATTTTAAATGTTTTATTATCTTAATTCAGAATATAAACGTGCCGTATTACATGCATTTTATGCATACCATGCTTTTTTCCATAAATGAAAACAGTAGTTAAATGTTTTGGTTATTACAATCAATTTATTACCAGGATAATAATAAATGATAATAATAATGATAATAATAAATGATAATATAGTTACATGTTCTTTATAGATTTATTTAGTTAAGGGGAGATAATCCAGGTTAAAAATCTTCAAAACCTCCCTAAACTGGACACCTCCCTAAAACGGACAAAATCTTTAGTCCGGAGCTTGTCCACATTAGAGAGGTTTCACTGTATTTGTAAATATAATTTAATAAGTTGACAGTGGTTTTGTTTGCCTAAAATTACTACCGAATAAAGGAAGTTTCCCCTTGAGAAATAAGACTAAAATTTCCCAATTTGACAACTAAAATTACCCAAAAGGTAACAGTGACAACAATCAAATAGTTTAAGTTAAATCCAGTTGTCCAAAACTGTTCGACAGACAAAAAATGCTGACAGACAAAAATTGTTAGATGTTGTCACAATATAAGATCTTTGCAATGAATTTCAAAATTCTGAGCGTAATATGTGACATAAAATGGGTCCAAATTTTCCAAATCTGAAAGGTAGAAGGTAGTTTTTAAAAACCATAGCAAAATCACTGGTTGACTTATATATAGGTATTTTTTAACAATAAGATATGTATCTTGTATCTGGTATCTCTGTATTATCTTTTACATATTAAAATTAATAAGTATCATTTAATACTGGACTTAAAATATAAATAGTTCTATTCTAAACACATACAAATTCTAAGAAAAAATCAATTTAAAAAAATTATTTAGAACAAAAACAACTATTTAGTGGGTCCTATGTATTTTCAATTCATATTAAAAATTACAAGAGTTTGTCTTAGAAGTGGCTACATCCCCTGCCACCTTTTTTGGTCGAAAGGGAAATGGAGAGGGGATAACATTTTAAATTTGTTTTTAATATGTCATATGCGTTAATCAAAAACAAACATACCAATCCACATTCAAATCACAATCAAGATAATACATGATAATCATAATTAATAGGCAGAAAGTATTCAACAAAATAAGCTGACTTACATTCTTTCAGATTTTACTGCTATATATATTCTATACGAGGTCTTCGTCACTTTAAAGAGACAATCAGATCAATGTTAAAATTCTAATTTAAAGGGGGACAAAACTCAAAAATAATCACAGCAACACACAAAAATTTAGGGGTAATTTTTATACGATAAATGTTCAAAACATATCAATGCAATGCTGTAAGAGGAGACTAATGTACAGATTTGTTTCCAATATTGAAAAAAATTCAAAGTCAACAAAAGAGCATAACTCTCAAAAAAATATTGACAACAACACAGAAAATTCAGGGGACCATCTTCAGGTCATAAGAAAGAAGACTGCAATGTTTGAAAAGAATCAGTTTAATTGTGTAGGAGGAGTTCAATGCACAAGTTTTGTCTGCAATGCTGAAAAATTCTAAGTTGAAAACGGGGCATAACTTTCCAAAAATTAATGACAGCAAAAAGGAAAAACCATAGGACCATCTGCATGTCACTCTAGGATCTTCCCCCTAGTCTGCAATGTTTGAAAAGAATTGGTTTAATTGTGTAGGAGTTCCATGCACAAGGTTTGTGTTGGACACATGGACAAATGCACAGACACATGCACACATGGACCAAGGGTATTTCCATATTCCTCGCTCTGCATTCAGTGACAGGTGATAAAAACAATTGAGGCTTTTGGTATTGCCAAAAAGTAAATACCTTAGGGTGACATCTTCGGGCAGATTCTAAGATGACATTTTAGGGCAGTTTCTTGGGTATCATATTTGGGACAGGTCCTAGGGTGACATCTTTGGGGTAGAAACCTTTCCTTTGATAGTACCACTTAAAACTCTGTGTTCTTGTTCAAGGAAAGGTATAGATATACATATGTTTTATGTTGCTTTTTTTGAAGTTGAGTTGCGTAATGGTGTTTAACATCCCAGTCAAACAGCTATCCTTGGAGTTATTCCCCTTTTGCATTTGCATTGGAAAGTGTGTGTGTGTGTATGTATGTGTGTGTGTGTTGTGTTGTGTTGTGTGTGTGTGTTGTGTTGTTGTTGTGTGTGTGTGTGTGTGTGTGTGTGTGTGTGTGTGTTTCTTCACTAAGTGTTGTATTTTGAAGAGTTCGAAGCACTCTCTGTTTATGGTTTTGAAGTATGTACTATGTATTAAATATACCATTCAAAAGAACTTTGATAACTCAAAGTGCACCGGACTTCTGTGGTGACTTTGAGTTATCGGGGTGTTTGAGTTATCGAAGTATGACTGTATTTCTTACCAGTATCATATCTGTGTGTATTTCACTGCTTGGTAATGATTGTTATTGTAGAATACCATCATTTCATATTCATTTTTTCCCCCGTTAGTCAAGAAATATACAAATACATGTACTTACATATTTGTTTCATCAAATTTAATTCTATGATTTCTTGTTTTTGTAACAAAAAAATATTATATTTATGTGTTATTACTTTAGAAAAAAAATCATAATAGCGCATTTACATGACAAAACTAAGGTTTCTTATTTTTTGATGTTTTAAGATGAATCAATATATTAGAGGTTGATATATATATATATATAATTCCATTGTGTGTTGTTTACTGTTTCTTGTAGGTGGGGATATTCATAGTTGTCTTGTGGACGACTAGGGTTCCTGTTAATCTGAAAAATGTATGACAATATCATTGTTTCCTTACATAATTATGGCAAAGGGAGATAATTCTTTATGATAATTCTGCAGGTAATGAATCATGGTAAAGGGAGATAACTCTTTATGTGTGATAATTCTGCACTTTCATTTGTTAAGTAATTTTATGAGGCAATTTTCTTTTCACAAAAAAGTATTGTAATACATTATGCTAATTTTACAGTTTACAGATTTAAGTTTAAATAATATGTTAGGTTTACAGTTAGAGAAAAGTTCATGATCCCATTTTGTCTATAAGTTGATTTTTTATTAGTTCAGAATGATAAAAATAAAACAAACCCACTCATTCACCAGGGGAAATTAAGAATAGTAACATCTACTCTAGATATATAAATCCAAGATTCTCTAACTACATCAGCTGAATCAATGCAATAGTTCACTGTATACAGGCTACGCCAGTAAGAGATTATTATTATAGCAATAAGCCATGCTAGTAAGCAATAAAACTACAGCAATAAAAACTATGAATGAAAAAATATCAGCTTTGTGGAAATTGGTGAATATTTAACTCTCATTTATAAATTAAAAAATAACATATGTGTACATCAACAGAGAAGAATTGAACCATCATTCAGAAATATGTGTACATCAACTGAGAGGAATTGAACCATGATTCAGAAATATGTGTACATCAACAGAGAAGAATTGAACTATGATTCAGAAATATGTGTACATCAACTGAGAGGAATTGAACCATATTCAGAAATATGTGTACATCAACTGAGAAAAATTGAACCATGATTCAGAAATATGTGTACATCAACAGAGAAGAATTGAACCATGATTCAGAAATATGTGTACATCAACAGAGAAGAACTGAACCATGATTCAGAAATATGTGTACATCAACTGAGAAGAATTGAACCATGATTCATAAATATGTGTACATCAACTGAGAGGAATTGAACCATATTCAGAAATATGTGTACATCAACTGAGAGGAATTGAACCATGATTCAGAAATATGTGTACATCAACTGAGAGGAATTGAACCATGATTCAGAAATATGTGTACATCAACTGAGAGGAATTGAACCATTATTCAGAAATATGTGTACATCAACTGAGAGGAATTGAACCATTATTCAGAAATATGTGTACATCAACAGAGAAGAATTGAACCATGATTCAGAAATATGTGTACATCAACTGAGAGGAATTGAACCATGATTCAGAAATATGTGTACATCAACAGAGAGAAACTGAACCATGATTCAGATGGGGAAATTTGACTTTGTAATGAACTCTTGTTTTTGAGATAATAACAAAATATGTTTTGATAGAATAAATAAATAATTATGAAGTTTAGTAATTGTTTATTGGAAACATTTAAATAGCAATATATATATATATATAATTATATTAAAATTAAATTGAGAATTTTTCAAAAATTTTTTTTTTTATAAAATTTTAATAAAAATCTGCAGTAAAGTTTAAATTGTTATGGTTGTTTGAAATTTTGTATTAAAAAAAATTAACATATTCAATAATCTGAACAGAGTGAAACGCACATTACAAGATAACTCTGAGAATGATTCTGCTTTAATAATGAGTTTCTTGCTTTGTGAGTGGGATGGTTAGGGGTTCTAACCCCGACCGGGTCTTGCCAAGACTTTAAAATTGGTAGTGTCGTGTGTTCTTCTGCCAAGCACTTGACTTTTAGAAATTAAAGTCAGGGAATCCTTCGGATGAGACCTTAAAAACTGATGTCCTCATGTCAAAGTAGGTGTGGCATGTTACAGAACCCTCCCTACACATTGCCCTATGTACACTGCAAAGGACAAAATTTCTGTCACTTCGGCTATAGCTGGTGATGTCTCAATATAAGTGAAATATTTTTGACTGGGACAAAAAACCCCAATAAATCAATCAATCTAAGTTTGATTAGGAAGGTTGATTTTTTGTAAACAAGTCTGAGTAAGGAATAAATCCAATAGAATTTTTTTGTGTAAACAATTTGATTCAACAATAACTATGTATGGGTAAAATGTGAAATCATCCCAAATACTTTTGTCCAACATATAAATAAATAAATAAATAAATAAAATAATAAAAATAATAAATAAATAAATGAATGAATGAATGAATAAATAAATAAATAAGTAAATAAATAAATAAATAAATAAATAAATAAATAAAAATAATAATAAATAAAAATAATAATGATAAAAAATAAATTAAAATAAAAAATTATCCCTGTAAATCCTCGATTATCTTAAAAAATCCATAAAATGTGATTAGATGAGTTATACTATTTGAACTTTTTGATTTGCTAAACATGTGGTTATCAAATCAATAAAACTGTACTAATAAAATTGTAAATAAATATTCATGAAGAATGGTAATTCAAATCGGTGCAGAAACATCAAAAAACAAAATTTGGCTGCCGCATCATCAGAAATGACTAATGCTCGTATTGTGGTTTACAAATTAAGACATACTACATATTCTGTTACTACAGTTGTTATAATACATCATTATTTGGTTCCTGGTTTCTGTCAATCAGTGTGGGCCTGGGTTCATGAAGTTAAATCTTATCACAGTAAGTTACCCAGTACATATACTGATATCTAACAAACAACACATTTCTAAGTTGTTTTTTATTTATTTTTTTTTTAAATTTTTATTATTTTCCCCCATTTTTTTAATTTGTTTTTTGAATTTTTTGACTTATTGCAGGAGATATCAGAATCAGTTTTTGGTACTTTTGATATTAATTGACAGTTATTTAATACACTTTATTAACACACTTGGAAAAAAAGATCCAATGATATTATTTATCAAGATAATATCAATTAATATTTTCTCATCTGATTTGCACTTGTGTGCACTGATTGCTTGTTGGCACCTGTCACAGAAAGAGAGAGAGAGAGAGAGAGAGAGAGAGAGAGAGAGAGAGAGAGAGAGAGAGAGAGAGAGAGAGATGAAAACACAAACTTTATTTTTTGACACTTAGCATTAAAGAATAAATAAAACCTTAAAAATAAGACCTACCTTATTGGCAGGAAGATGAAATTCAAAATTTATCACAGATTTCTTTAAAACAAAAGTAACTTTGTACATAAAAAACTTTTTCTAAACATGTTTTTGCCCAAAATTGCTATAAATAATTGGCAGATTTGAATTCAAACAAAAAGGAAACAAACAGGTTGTTTATAGTGCCCAGCAGATGGATTTGTAAGTACATGTATAATGGTACATGCATACTAAGCAAATAGGGTTACCTATAATGACAGGGATGAGTAAGGGCTGTCCTCCAGTTTTCTGTAGGTATTGACCATGTGGAGACCAGCAACCTTAATACCTACTGTACATCTTTACCTTACATAGGTGGGTGGTTGAGGATTCACACCCTGACCAGGTCTGACCAGGAATTGAAAATTGGTAGTGACTGTTCTTTCGCAAAGAACTCTGCATTTATAAATGAAAATCAGGTGTCCTTAGGATGGGACCTTAAAACTGATGTCCCCTCTCACGGCAGGCATATCACATTAAAGAACCTTCCTTGCACATTGCCCTAAGTGCACTGCAAAGGTCAAAATTTCTGCCACTTAAACTATAGCTAGTGACGTCTCAATATAAGTGAAATATTTCTTGACTGGGACATAAAACCTCATTAAATCAATCAATTAATCAATCGATATAAGTGGAAAAATCTTGACTGAGATATAAACAGTCCATTCCTTTACTCCAATCCAATCAACTTCACTCTGACAGTTTTGAGTAAACTTCATTTAGAAATGAAAGTCACCGGGTCCTTAGGATGAAACCTTAAAAACTGATGTCCCATGTCACAGCAGGCATGGCACATTAAAGAACCCTCAGTGCACATTGCCCTAAGTGCACTGCAAAGGTCAAAATTTCTGCCACTTCTCCTTTAGATGGTGGTGTCTCGATCTTAGTGAAACATTCTTGATTGGGACAAAAACCTTTTAAATCAATCAATTAATCTCTACCTTATATTCAGTCTTCTCCATCATATGACTTTCAGTTTGGTATCCTGATCATAGCTGTTCTTTAATTTTAACAGAACATGCCAAATACCACCTCCATCTTGGTCACCCAGAAATGAAAGTCATTTTTGGATAAATCTAGAATATCAAGATGTCATAAAGGAAACTGATTTTTTTTTTTTCAAATTTAGAATTTGCCAGATTTAAGTTAAGGAAAATCTAAAATAAGGACACAGGGGTTTGGACATGTATAAAGAGATGAAAATGGTAACACATATACCTGACACAAATATCCAAGTCCTAGCTAGGACCCAGGCAAGCCAAAAAAGGTAGGTTCTACTGGCTACTAGGGCATCATAGCCTTAATCCTGATCAATATATTTTAACTGAACTTGATTCAACATAAAAGAAGGTATGGATTATAACATAATTTGTAATGGAGGAAAATAAATTCTACAGAGTCCAGTCCAGTGATGTTTCATATATAAACTTCAACAAATCTCTCAACTTCTCTTTTCAAGGACATTAATCCTATTTTTATCTATATCATCTCAGGTCTGTGATTTTATCTCTATGTGTTAAATATTTAAATACAGTCCATATGAAGGTCAATGACCTTCTTACTATCCAGTATCATCAATTTTGTCTGTAAAAAATCCGAAATTTTCTACCAACCTTCTAGGGAAAATTTTTAAAAGCATGTTATAAATTACATTTCAACTTTTTAAGATTGATATAGGTCTGGAATGGAGGTCAACAATCATTCCATTTTTTCAGTGAAAAATCCAGATTTTCTACCAACCTTCTATGGACATAAATACAATTTTTAACAGCATGTTATAAATTATATTTTAACTTTTTACGATTGATATAGGTCTGGAATGGAGGTCAACAATCATTCCATTTTTTCAGTGTAAAAATCCAGATTTTCTACCAACCTTCTATGGACATAAATACAATTTTTAACAGCATGTTATAAATTATATTTTAACTTTTTACGATTGATATAGGTCTGGAATGGAGGTCAACAATCATTCCATTTTTTCAGTGTAAAAATCCAGATTTTCTACCAACCTTCTATGGACATAAATACAATTTTTAACAGCATGTTATAAATTATATTTTAACTTAAATTTACGATTGATATAGGTCTGGAATGGAGGTCAACAATCATTCCATTTTTTCAGTATAAAAATCCAGATTTTCTACCAACCTTATATGGACATAAATACAATTTTTAACAGCATGTTATAAATTATATTTTAACTTTTAAAGAAGGGTATAGGTCTGAAATGAAGATCAACAATCTTTTTATTTACCTGTATAAAAAACAGGTTTTCTTTCCACTTTTAGAAAATTGTGCAATCAGTTTCATAAATACCATTTATTAACTCTTTATTTTAATTTTTTTCAAGTATTGTAGGAATGGATTGAGATAAACAGCCTCTCTCCACTTATAGCTGATTGTGTAACCATTTCAGGGAATGAAATACATTTTTAGCAACACAATTTTACAAATAACATACCTTTATTTTCTCTCACTACCCCATATTTTTAAAAAATATTTTCTAGTACAACAGGGAGGAGGTTAATGATCTTTCCAATGTCCAGTCTAATAATTTTATCTACTAAAATTTAATTTTTTATCAATTCTGACAGACATAAACAAGTTATTATCAACTCCAATTTCACACCAGAGAAATACAAGAATATAAAATATCAAGACATTTAACATGATCTTTTTACAGGAGTTAACTGTCCGAAGTTTTTATTGAAAACTTGTTGGATCTTTTTTAAAACTTGTCAGATCCTTTTTGAAGCAGAACAAAAGCCTGAGAGATAATTTAATACCACTTCTAACTAAAATCTTGTGTTAAGTTTCAAATTCACAAAGAAACCATTCTTTTCAACTCCAAAATATGACCTTAAATAAAACTATTGACAAAAAGACAGTATACATGTACTTCTGAATTTGTCAGGTTAAAAAACTCATTTTACCTCAAGGGGTACTTAGCAGTATGTATGTATTCCTAATTATGATGGATAGATGGATCACCCAATTCTGATCATCTCCTTTAACATATGACTATGTATTATGATTTATTATTTATTATTTATCAGATTTAAATCTGCCACCATTGGGTTGTTTATACATAAACCTCTCTTCGTTTTCAAAGATTTAACAAATAAATTTCCAATTCCTTGAGGGGCCTCGGTGGCCAAGTGGTCTAAAGCGCATGCTTACGGTTCACAGTGCCTCTCACCGCCTGGGTTCAGATCCCATTCGGGACAGATCCTAGTGTGAGAAAGTTTGTCAGTTCGCTTGCTGAAGGTAGGTGGTTTTCTGTGGGCACTCCGGTTTCCTCCACCATCCCAGGACTGACCTCCTCAAAATAAGTGAAAGATTCTTGACTGGGGCGTAAAACACCATTACTCCCCTCCACTCCACTCCAATTCCTTGATATACAGTAAAACTTCGATCGCTCGAACGTCATTGCCTCAAATACCTCGGATAACTCTAAGTCATCTGTTGGTCCCAACCAATTTCTTATTATATCCTATGTAAATAAACCACGATAGCTCGAACTTCGTTAACTCGAATACCCCTGCTTGCTCGAACAATTAATATTTTTCAAAAGTATAAAGTTAGTCAAAATTCAATCTTCTTTCGCTCGAATACAGTTTTTGCCAGAAGAACATGTGGTCCAGGTCATTGTAAACAAAACACAAGCTGAAGCCATATTACAGATTTCATCAAAAGTAATAGAGTGGAACGAAATGATTAATCTAGACAGTAACCTAAAATTAATTAATTAATTATTAATTAACCTACTGAGAGAATGTCGATATGCTCAGTTCTTTAATATCTTATTCCCATTACGACACGCGGAAGTGTTTGATTGCTATTTTTAAAACACCTCAGTTGCTCGTGCCTAATAATTGCACATCAGGATTCTGTAATTTACATGCCCTTGGAATATGTATAGTAATGTGTATTATCGTTAGTTCCCAGTGATTAAAACCACCGGTAATGATTGTGTTTTGTTTTGTTTTTCTTTAAAGTATTACATGGGCAACAAAGAATAAAGTAAGTTTATTTTGTTTCATCACCTTTTGAAATTGAAATAAAGTGCCATATTCTAACCTCGCAGCCATATAACATCATTGCAGATCAACATGTAATTTAAAATAAATTTTGTATTTTAATTGGGACATGTTTTTCTTTCTTTTTTTTTTTTTTTTTTTTTAAATATTTCGTGATAAATAATGGATTTTTAATTCGGACTTTTCATAATTTGACCTTTTAGTTTATTTACATGTAAAACAAATTTAAGATTCTTTAACGGTCTATAAACATGAGAACGTGAACCTCCAATCATATCTCGATGTTCAATCGCTCGAACCCCCCAATCCCTTGGATTTCCAGCCATTGAAGTTCTACTGTACTTTTTTTTCAGCCACTCATAACAGCAACAAAACTTGGCCTCTACATATATTGAACAATTTTGCTTTACTTGCCAGGGTACATGAAACTATTTTTTTATATATATAAATCTGCCAGGGGTAAACAAATATGATGTTTGGTGATAAAAGGGAAGTAACTCCTACATCAGGGAAACATGTAAACCTTTGTAGTCTGGTTGCAGTAAAATAATCATAAAAGAAGGGCTGTAAGTCACAAAAATAAAAAAAAATCAGTAAAAAAGACTAGTCCCCACTGAAGGGTAACAAATACAATAAACAGGTTTTGGGCAGGTAACATGGCCAAAAGTACCCTGTGAAAGGTACTCTCATCTCCCAAGGTTGAAACCATTGAAAAAAAGATCAGAATGCCTCACAACTCCCAAGGTTGGAACCACTGGTATATAGATCAGAATGCCTCTCATCTCCCAAGGTTGGGACCACTGAAAAATAGATCAGAATGCCTCTCACCTCCCAAAGTTGGAACCACTGGTAAATAGACCAGAATGCCTCTCATCTCCCAAGGTTGAAACCACTGGTAAATAGATCAGAATGCCTCTCATCTCCAAAGGTTTGGACCACTGGTAAATAAAACAGAATGCCTCTCAACTCCAAGGTTGGAACCAAGCTCAGATCTTAATGGAGAAAGTTTTCAGTTCTCCAGTCAAAATAGGTGGCTTTCTCAAGGTACTCCTATTTCCTCCACCATACCTGAACTGACCACCATGGTATTTAACTCAAATATCTTGACTTCGCTGAAAGAATCACTACTCCAGTTTACCATTTCAGAATTGACCACTTTTAAGTTAAGTGAAAAACTCTTGACTGTGAAATCAAACACCATTACACCACTCAACTTTTTTTGTATTTTATACAAGAATGCTAAAAATAAACTACAGTATATTGGAATTTTTTATTTAACCAGCACAATCCAAAACAAAAACAGGATTTAGTAATAATAAAAGTATGTGTATCACAAATTCTATTTCAATTCTTGTTTTATTACAATCTTTATTTACTTCATTCATAAATTTTATTTATATTACAGATATAAAACTTGTTCAAGTACTCTTGAATTTTCTCATCTCAGACATAATCAACACTATATTTCTACAAACAAACAGGTTATAATGTAACTTATGGCTTCAGAATCACGATCTCTATCTCTGTCACAGTGTGTAGTTTTATAATCATTCTGGTGTTGAAGTACCTGTCTGTTATATTGTTAGCTTGTAATGCCTCCCCCATTAAAGTACCTGTTTGTTATGGTGTTAGCTTGCAATGCCTCCCCCATTTAAGAAACTGTTTGTTATAATGTTAGCTTGTAATGCCTCCCCCATTTAAGTATCTATTTGTTTTCATGTAAGCTTGTAATGCCTCCCTTATTCAAGTACCTGTTGGATGTGTTAATAGTTTGTTTGAATAGTTTTGGAAATGCTTTCTCACCAGAAAGAACTAATTTTTATGATGATTTTCCTGTTAATAAATTAGTCGACTCTTAATGTCAACATACTTATCTTCCTGACCTACACAAAAATATCAAAGTCACACTGCCACATACCATCTGACTGATACTAAGGCAACCTACACAAATATCATAGTCAAACTGCCACATACCATCTGACTGATACTAAGGCAACCTACACAAATATCAGTCAAACTGCCACATACCATCTGACTGAGACAGAGGCAACCAACACAAATATCTTAGTCACACTGCCACATACCATCTGACTGATACTGAGGCAACCTACACAAATATCATAGTCACACTGCCACATACCATCTGACTGATACTGAGGCAACCTAAACAAATATCATAGTCACACTGCCACATACTATCTGACTGATACTGAGGCAACCTACACAAATATCATAGTCACACTGCCACATACTATCTGACTGATACTGGGGCAACCTACACAAATATCATAGTCACACTGCCACATACCATCTGACTGTTACTGAGGCAACCTACACAAATATCATAGTCACACTGTCACATACCATCTGACTGATACTGAGGCAACCTACACAAATATCATAGTCACACTGCCTCATACCATCTGACTGATACTGAGGCAACCTAAACAAATATCATAGTCACACTGTCACATAACATCTGACTGAGACAGAGGCAACCTACACAAATATCATAGTCACACTGCCACACACCATCTGACTGTTACTGAGGCAACCTACACAAATATCATAGTCACACTGCCACATACCATCTGACTGAGACAGAGGCAACCAACACAAATATCATAGTCACACTGCCACAAACGATCTGACTGATACTGAGGCAACCTACACAAATATCAGTCACACTGCCACATACCATCTGACTGATACTGGGGCAACCTACACAAATATCATAGTCACACTGCCACATACTATCTGACTGTTACTGAGGCAACCTACACAAATATCATAGTCACACTGCCACATACCATCTGACTGATACTGAGGCAACCTACACAAATATCATAGTCACACTGTCACATACCATCTGACTGAGACAGAGGCAACCAACACAAATATCTTAGTCACACTGCCACATACCATCTGACTGATACTGAGGCAACCTACACAAATATCATAGTCACACTGCCACATACCATCTGACTGATACTGAGGCAACCTAAACAAATATCATAGTCAAACTGCCACATACCATCTGACTGTTACTGAGGCAACCTACACAAATATCATAGTCACACTGCCACATACCATCTAACTGATATTGAGGCAACCTACACAAACATCATAGTCACACTGCCACATACCATCTGACTGATACTGAGGCAACCTACACAAATATCTTAGTCACACTGCCACATACCATCTGACTGATACTGAGGCAACCTACACAAATATCATAGTCCCACTGCCACATACTATCTGACTGATACTGAGCCAACCTACACAAATATCATAGTCACACTGCCACATACTATCTGACTGATACTGGGGCAACCTACACAAATATCATAGTCACACTGCCACATACCATCTGACTGATACCGAGCCAACCTACACAAATATCATAGTCACACTGCCACATACCATCTGACTGATACTGGGACAACCTACACAAATATCATAGTCACACTGCCACATACCATCTGACTGATACTGGGACAACCTACACAAATATCATAGTCACACTGCCACAAACGATCTGACTGATACTGAGGCAACCTACACAAATATCAGTCACACTGCCACATACCATCTGACTGATACTGAGGCAACCTACACAAATATCATAGTCACACTGTCACATACCAACTGACTGATACTGAGGCAACCTACACAAATATCATAGTCACACTGCCACATACCATCTGACTGTTACTGAGGCAACCTACACAAATATCATAGTCACACTGCCACATACCATCTGACTGATACTGAGGCAACCTACACAAATATCATAGTCACACTGCCACAAATTGCGACAGAGGCAACATTTACTTTGCAACTGTCAGAGTAACAATATATATATATATATATGGACACATAATATTAACTATTTTGATTGAAGTAAAATCTACACTGCAGTTTTTTATGCATTCATTTGGTATTTAGTATTTGTATTTTCAAGGTTTCCATATATCATTTCCAATTTTTATTTCCCTTGTCTCATGTCATGTATGACGTTTAGAATATATCTTGCAAGCCATCTTTAGAAAAACTACCATCAAGGGAGATAATGCAGAAAAATAACTGAAAGCAGAAGGAAAATAATAAGAATGCAAAATGCAGCAAAAGCCAATATGATCAAAAACAAATATGTCTCCCATTTTGTCAGTGATATCATAAGAAGATAAAATAAGAATTTACATGCTGATTTAATTGCTAAATAGTACATCAAAACTTCAATAACTTGAACTCCAAGATAATTAGAAGTAATGTACTTCCAGCTACTGAAATTCTACTGTATAAGTATTTTAGTACAGTGAAATCCTGTTAAAACTGAACTGTGAAAAAAAAAAAACCTGTCTTAATTGAAACTTCAATTAGAACACGAAAATCTGAACTAACTTGATTAGGAGAGACAACATTAATTTTTTGTTGATAAGTAAACATATGTTAATAGAATCCTTGTCTAATCTAGACAAATTTTCACTATAAATACTGTTGTAGCAGAAATCATACTTGCCTACCCCCGTTTTTTAGTTTTGGAGCAAGTATGGGTACATTTTGGTAGTAAGTTCAGTAAGGATTTAAATGATTAATACCTTTTAAATCTTTTGATACTGGGTTTTTTTGTTTCAATAATGTTACACTACATTACTCTGACAAACAACTGAATCCTTATCATCTTCACTTTTATAATCATGCCTGGCACGAGGATGAGAAGCCATTTTTAAACAAATGTACATTACAGGTTTCTGTCTAATGCTCTCAAAAATGATAAAATACAATGTCCTTGGCTAAAACCACATTGAAGGAAGTTAATATTTCACTAGATAACCCACTAGAAAACAGTTTTGACCTAAATTTCTGGAAATATTCCTCAATTTTTTATTTAATTATCGTAACTTTTTACTGAAAATCATACAGTTGTTATTGAACTTTAAATCGTACAACTTGTGCCAAAATTGTAAGGGTAGGCTTGTATGTAGAACTTGTTTGGATTAGGCAGGATCTATCTTAAATAGACTTACCTCTAACAAACTGTCTGGACTTGTGTCACCGTGACATATTGGGGCATCTTTTCTTCCATCTGGAAATAGAAAATACACATTTATTTATTTAATAGGGTAAGTCCCAGTCAAGAATAATTCTTTTATATTGAGACTTCATCAGCTATAGGTGAAGTGCCAGAAATTTTTACCTTTGCAGTGTGCTTAGGGCATTTGCAGGAAGGGTGCATGCCTGCTGTGACATGGGGGTCTTGGTCAGACCTGGCTAGGGTTCAAACCCTCAATCTCCCACATACAAAGCGAGCAGTCTACCAACTGAGCTACCATAGTACTGCATGTATACTGGAGTTCTCAAAGTTTTGTACCAGTCTAGGCTTAAGAAAGGGTCCTAGTGGCCATATTGTCCACAGCACATATACAGGAACAACAATATCTGTTATCATCAAGGGATGAATCTCACCCAGGACAGATCTTCGAGAGTTTGTCAGTTTGCTTGCTGAAGGTCACATAACAATTGTCATTTCTCTCCACCCAATTGTTCCCATTCACTCATGTTATCTCTTAAAGATTTCTAGCACACTAAGCTAACAAACAAGGTTTAAATATTAGGCTAAACAGCTATATGATGTCAGACCTTTTATAGGTACGGTAAATTCTCTTATTCATTTTTGTAAAAATAAATCATAATTTCAGTTTCAGACTCTTCTTTATTCTTATAAAAATATGATATTTGGAGTTTCCGACCAGTTTGTGTTTTAGACTAATTCTGGACCAGTTATACAATGTCGTAAAAATCTCTGAGCATCACACTGACATTGAGCCCCTATGTAAATCTAACACAGACACACAAAACAACAGCCATACATGTAAATATATTGTATTACTTTATCAAGTCTCATACTAGTTTATATATATATATATATTTATATATTATTCTATAGGTTTTGCTTTTTTTTCTGTTACTGTCATTATAAAGCTAATGTGATTTTGTGTTTTGAAACTCAATAATGTCATTGTTGGTACATTCATGAATGAAACTGCTATGGAAGATGATCATGACTGGAACAGAGCCAGCAAACTGTATTGATTTTCAAACACAAATACAGCTTTAAACTGATTTTTGAAGATGGTATGTACTGAGAAAATACCATTCAGTAACTCAGATGTATTGATCTGACAAGTTGTTTTTGAATTTGTGTATATGTGTTAGAGAGAGAGAGAGAGAGAGAGAGAGAGAGAGAGAGAGAGAGAGAGAGAGAGAGAGAGAGAGAGAGAGAGAGAGAGCAGAAATTATGGAAAGTACCAATATTGCAGGTATGAGAAAGAGAGAAAGAGAGTGAATAAGAATGAACAATAGAAGATCATTTATTCATTAGTATGTCTAAATTTAACTGTATGTATCTTCATACCAGGGTTAATATATATTGAATATAATGAATGTCTACATGATCATGATCAGGTGATTTGATCAATGAATTGAGCATATCAAGATATTAGTGACGTAGAATCAATCATTATAACTCGTAAAATCTAGTCTATTCATGTAAAATTAACATATAAAATAAAATAGAGAATCTTAGGGGACACAAGATCACATGTTAGACAGCAGTAAATCCACGTCATTATTTATTTACTTTATTTATTTATATTTTTTTTATTTTCTCATTTTATTATTTATTTATTTTCTCATTTTATTTATTTATTTATTTACTTTTTTTATTTTTTTTTTTATTTATTTTCTCATTTTATTATTTATTTATTTTTTCTTTTTATTTATTTATTCTCTAATTTTATTTATTTTTCTCATTTTATTTATTTACTCATTTTTTTCTTTTTATTTATTTACATGTATTTATTTTCTCATTTCATCTATTTATTTATTTACTCATTTTATTTATTTATTAATTTTCTCATTTTATTTGTTTATTTATTTATTTATTTATTTATTTATTTATTTACTTATTTTTTTTTCATTTATTTCTGTATATGACCTTCTAAATGAGTGAATTAAATTTGATATTTCAAGATGAATATTTTGACATTAAAACGAAAAACTTTTCAAAGTCATTTTAAATTCACAACCATAAAAAGAAGGAACATCTATAAAACTGATATGACAAGTTTATAAATCCTTGATCAT
Organism: Tegillarca granosa; assembly: GCA_029721355.1. Taxonomy (NCBI): domain Eukaryota; kingdom Metazoa; phylum Mollusca; class Bivalvia; order Arcoida; family Arcidae; genus Tegillarca; species Tegillarca granosa. The sequence goes on along the minus strand of CM056604.1, from coordinate 1,408,859 downwards.
AATTTCTATGTCATTTTACTTCAGAAAAACACATAGCTTATCTGTAATAATTTAAATTTAAAAAGAGTTTCAAGATATTTATAGCATAGTTAAATAGTACCGGTATATATATCTTTACTTGACTGAAGTACATTCTGAAGTGCTGGCTCATGGAACACAATTTGAAGTCTTGTTACCCTGGAGTGTTGAGGTTCTAAACCAGTGCCTCTCATTACCCAAACTTGAATCCAACTTGGAACAGTTCCATTGTGAAAATCTTGTCAATTTACTTGTAAAAGGTAGTCAGTTGTTTTTGCTGGGCACTCGTTTCTTTTAACATCCCTGAACTCAGACCATCTTGAAATAAATGACTGAATCTTGACTAAATCATAATTCCCCACTCCACTCTAAATTTTTATTGAATGTTTATATCTCTATGTATTTTAAGATATTTCAGATTTTGAGAATACTATTTTTTTATTTCAGTCTTTTTTGCATTTTGCTTTAGGGAAGTTTTTAGAGAACCTTCAAGTTATAAATAATTATTTCTAGGTTTACAATACCATTAAACTTAAAAGGCTATAGGGTGTCTAGTCACATGCTATGGGATGTACATATATGTAATGAAGATTTCATATTGACTTACAAGAAGAACATCTCTATTTAAATCAAAAGTGGTGAGATTTTTGGTTTTCATTAAAAAAAATTAAAATTGTTTCAGAAAAGTCATAATGGTACACATATATTTTTTGGAGACAAAATTTTTGAAATTTGTGTCCAGAAAACTATGAAATTTTTTAATGATATTTATCATAAATTTAGATATCTATTATTACATTAGAATATACTAGTTTGTTTGACAAAACAACTGAAATGATCTACTCACCCTATATTTCAATTTTATTTTAATTTCATTTTTATAAAAGGAATGGAGTGGAGTAATGGTGTTTTACGCCCCAGTCAAGAATCTTTCACTTATTTCAAGGCAGTCAGTTCTTGGAAGGTGGAGGAAACCGGAGTGCCTGGAGAAAACCAACGACCTTCGGCAAGCAATCTGACAAACTTTCTCACACTAGGAACTGTCCTGAGTGGGATTTGAACCCAGGCGGTGAGAGGCTGCTGTGATCCGTAAGCAAGCACTTTAGACAACATTTTTATACATTAGTATATTTGACAGACAAATTGTTAAATACCAAGTGTAACTGAACTTTATGTACTTATAAACTATATCAGGAAGTTAAAATATGTCTACAATTTCAAGATCCATCTAACTTTTAACACATTTTAAGATTTTTGAAAAATTTAATACATAACCCATATTTTCAAGTTTTTAATCTCTGACCTCTAATTTAATTTTCTGAAAATCATACATCTTAAGTTCAATGAATTTTGTTATCACTTTTTAGATAATGACATAAAGTTTATTGTAAACAAAGATGTCCTTGAACAGGAAGTGTGATTGTTAAGTTCTCATAGTCCGTAGTGCGTTGTCCCGACAAGTTCATACTGGCAGGTTGACCTCTATATTTAAGCAGAATTATAAAAGGTATTAAGTGAACAATTAAGAGTAAAAACACACAATTTAAATAGTTAACTTTGCATGAAAAAACCAAATTTATGAAAACTGTCAATCAAAACCAGTATTTACCGATATCAGAAATTCATTTTTTTTTTCATTGCTAAACTTAAAGTTAAGTACCAAACTGACAGAGATTAAAATTTGTCAAACTTTGTCTTTAAAACCTGTATTTATAAAGACAAGACAATGATCAGGATGTTTTGTTTCTAGTCGTGTCCCGTACATCTGTCGCGTTTCCACGGCAGCGTCTGGTTTTGTGTATAATGTCATACTGTTTGGGGGACAAAGTGTAACAATGTTTGAAAATAGCGAGGTTATCAGAATTTTGACCCTTATATATCTTCAGAACAATTTATATATATATATATATATATATATATATATATATATATATATATATATATATATATATATATTGTTTCTGGAGTTTCCTGTATTGCAAAATTTGTCAGGGTCATCTCCAAATGTAGATTGATGTTTATAATGCACACAAAAAGTTTTTAATCAACAAACGAAACTGGAAATATGGCTTATGATAAAAGAGTGGAAGTATAGTGCAGATAGCTGCATGATATGTCTAAAATTAAATTAATGAATTTTTAATTGGTCAACTCAATCATACAGCTACAAAACAGATAACAGACCTGCACATATACAACTAGAAAATCACATAAAAGTGGTTTTCTGAACCTTCAAGTCACTTTATACTTTAGTCAAAACATAGCTGCTGTAGCATGCATATGGAGAACTAGATATCCCATTACAGTTCAGTCTAGAACCTGTAGATAATTTCACACTCTAGTCAAATCATCAACTGCTTGAGCAGAACTATGACATGTTTATGGAGAACTAGATATCCCATTACAGTTCGGTCTAGAACCTGTAGATCATTTCACACTCCAGTCAATCATCAACTGCTTGAGCAGAACTATGACATGTTTATGGAGAACTAGATATCCCATTACAGTTTGGTCTAGAACCTGTAGATCATTTCACACTCCAGTAAATCATCAACTACTTGGGCAGAACTATGACATGTTTATGGAGAACTAGATATCCCATTACAGTTCGGTCTAGAACCTGTAGATCATTTCACACTCAAGTCAATCATCAACTGCTTGAGCAGAACTATGACATGTTTATGGAGAACTAGATATCCCATTACAGTTCGGTCTAGAACCTGTAGATCATTTCACACTCCAGTAAATAATCAACTGCTGGAGAAGAACTATGACATGTTTATGGAGAACTAGATATCCCATTACAGTTCGGTCTAGAACCTGTAGATCATTTCACACTCCAGTCAATCATCAACTGCTGGAGAAGAACTATGACATGTTTATGGAGAACTAGATATCCTATTACAGTTCAGTCTTGGAATCTGCAGGACACTTATTACAACAGAAACTGGGACAAGCATGTGTTTGTTAGGCCTGTCCAAACTTTATTAACAAGCAGGTGCTTTTTCCAGTTCTGTGGTAATAAGTGTCCTGAGGGTTCCAAGACTGAAATGTTCTCCATAAACATATTTTGGAACCTGCAGGGCACTTATTACCACAGAAACTGGGACTAGCCACTGCTTGTTAATAAAGTTAGGACAGACCTTTAACTTTGATTGTTTATCATATAAAACTTTTAGGACACTTATTTTACAAACTTTGAAATCATGTTTCTGTAAATCAGGAAATTTTTGCATCAGTTAACTTTCAGTTTTTTTTTCATTTCAAGATACATGTATTAGCATGTACTTATATATTTCATCATATGATGATGGTCTTGCTTATGTTATCAAGATAAAATATTTACAGGTCATGTTATTCTCACACATTTACAAGAAAATAAAACCAATGAAATTTACAGTAATTAATATAAATTCAAGCTAAAAATTTAATTCTGTGTGGTTTTATATTTCTTTCCACTGGCAGATTTACCAAGGGCTTATCCTTCCCCCCACCCCACCGTACTCAGACATGGCTGGTATGTTTTAGGGTGGTCAGTTTTTAAAGACAAGTGCCTATTACTACTAATCACCATGTAACTGAAATATTTATAATAAAAAAGTCTTGTATAATACAAGATAGACAAATGAAAACACAAAAATATGACAATTAGAAGGTGGCAATTAAAAGTCACAATAAAGGTGTATAAATATAATTATAAATTATCTTTTGATGCAATGTCTGTCAAGTCAGACCAGTCAGTAACCATCAATAAACCAAACATGTGAAACTATATATGTACAGTAGATAATCGAAATTCTACAATATAAAAACTAAGAAAAATATTAATGATGTAAATTTTTAATAAAATTGTAGAGGAATATCTCCTACATAAATGATGGATTAGACAGGATTAATAGTGTTTTACATTCCAGTAAAGATTCTTTCACTTGTAAATATCAATGTGGTCAGTTCAGGGATGGTGGAGGAAACTGGAGTGTCTGGAGAAAACCATCTGCCTTTGGCAAGCAACTGACAAGCTTTCTCGTACTAGGATCTTCCCAAGTAAGGTTTGAACCTAGGTGGTTAGAGGTGCTCTAATCTGTATGTGCATGCTTTAGACCACTTGGCCACCGAGGCCCCTACATAAATCAAGAGAGTATTACAGAAATTTAACTTCGTACTTATACAATGAAGCTATGTACCAAATATAGATAAAACTAGTTAATTATTGTAATTAACATCTGGAATCAAATCCATCTAAAGGATTGATTGACAAGCTGATTATAATACTCTCCCCCTTCATCAACCTGAACAGATTGTGGCAGGTATAATTAATGTCATTCACATGGCTTATGCTTTCACCAACTGAGAGATTAAAGACCCCAGTAAGTTAGATCTTTTTCTGAGGTAAGGGAGATAACTCTTATATATTAAACATTTTCAAACAACAAATAAGTGATGAATTATTTACCTTGTTTATTAGAAATTGGTCTTATTACCGGTACATGAATTTTATGTAAATTAGGAAACTTAATATACATGGCATTTGATTAAAAAAGTACAAACAGGGTTAAAGTTATGTTTAATAATCAAGACATCAACTTAGGTGTTAATTAATGTTTACAAAAATATCAGCAATATTCACAGCATTAAGATAGAGAAGAGTGCAGTGTTGTAATGGTCGTTCACGGCCCAGTCAAGATTCTCAATTATTTCGAGGTGGTAAGTTCTTGGATGGTTGAGGAAACTGGAGTGTCAGAGTGCAGTGAAGTAATGGTGGTTTACACCCAGTCAAGATTCTCCCCCTATTTCGAGGTGGTAAGTTCTTAGATGGTGGAGGAAACCAGAAAGCCCAAAGAATACCACCGACCTTCGGCAAACTTTCTCACACTAGGATCTGTCCCAAATGGGATTCTAACCCAGGCAGCAAGAGGCACTGTGATCCGTAAGGGAGTTCAGATAAAGTACTGGTAGATCCTACTGAGACTTTTTAGGAAATTTTTAAAACAAATAAAAACTTGCTAATTGGAAGTACATGGAATGTATAAACCAGTGTGTATTTATCAAAATATTATTCATTATAAATTGAAAATGACAAACTTGATTTATTGTTGAAATGAGACCAAATAACCCAATAAAACATTCTGTAATAATGGTGAGTTTTGAATGGTTGGATTCAATAAGGCAATTTACCCACTGCCAAGCATTAGAATGTCAAAACTCAACATGGCAATATGCCCTTGTCAACTTTTGAATGATAGGATTCAAAAAGGTTATTAACCTCTGTAAACTATTAAAATGGTAAGATTTAACAGGTCAATAATTTTTTTTTAAACATTTGAATGGTGGAATTCACTGATATACTAGGGCAATATACCAGTGTGAAACATTTGAAAGGTGGGGGTCACTAATATACCAGTGCAATATACCAGTGTGAAACATTTGAATGGTGGAGGTCTCTGATATACCAGTGCAATATACCAGTGTCAAATATTTGAATGGTTGGGATCACTGATATACCAAGGCAATATAACATTGTCAAACATTTGAATGGTGGGGTCACTGATATACCAGGGCAATATACCAGTGTCAAATATTTGAATGGTGGGGATCACTGATTTACCAGGGCAATATAACATTGTCAAACATTTGAATGGTTGGGATCACTGATATACCAGGGCAATATAACATTGTCAAACATTTGAATGGTTGGGATCACTGATATACCAGGGCAATATAACACTGTCAAACATTTGAATGGTGGGGATCACTGATATACCAGGGCAATATACCATTGTCAAACAATTAAACAGTTGGTGAATTGGTTAAATGATGCTTTATTTTACATTAGTAATTATTCAGGTAATTACAACATGAAAATTTTTTCTTTTATTCTTAAGGATTAATCTAAACACAAGTGAATGTGATGTGTGACTTTGGTAAAAGTACATTTATCTGCCCTGTAACAAAACACTTATAGCCAGTTTTACAGTGCTAGTACACTAACCCCCTATGACATAGATAAACACTGCTGACCACTCGGTATATAATTCTGGTACTATGCCAACCAGTAAAGACTTTATATAAGGATAAACCCCTTTCTCACTTGCTTTTTACTGGGGTCTTAACTAAAGTATTGTTATGTCCTGTCTTTTGTCATCTGTGTGGAACAATATATAAATATGACAAGACTGAGAGGGTAACATTAAAATGTTCACCTTATTCTGCAGGTATAAATCGTCCATCACCAACGTAAATTTCTCCAAAAAGTTATCATTAAAGTTGTGTTGTCGGTCGACATTTTAGTTTGTCAATGTAAACTTTTTCCATAGTAACGATGCTTGATGTATAAACTCTATGACGTTTAAAATGTTTGATTGATGCAGTTTGATATGTTTTCGGCCTACCAGATTTTTGTTTCGATTTTTGTTTCATCTGCACATGGGAAATTAAAAATGTTTCCCTGGAATACTTGAATAGGTTCCTTTGAGGGTGACATTAATTTTGTCAACTGGCTGTGATCCAATCAGATTACAGGAAATTTACATGAGATGTAATAATAATTATTGTTTTTACCAGAGAGGGCCAGCTCATATGATTCCATATCCAACGGAACTTATTATTTGGTACAACAGATAACAAATGACATGCATCAGTGTACACTGATAAAATTTTATTAAAAATTTTTGAGGTGTTCAGATTTTTGTGACAAATTGAAAATCAAATGTCAATGCTCCTAAACATTATTTCTTAATTAGCAGTTAACAATCCTTAACGAATCTAAAAATGTCAAAAAATCCCCTAGGAGAAAAAATCTGAGCACAACTGGCTATGATATAACAGATTTGTCATGGAGAAAGTTGGTTGTTATGGTAACAATGTAATCAACACAGAGAAGTTTGGTTAGTTGGAATGGTGGTACACATGAACTAAAATCAGCACCACCAAATTCTCTCTTCTAACTGAATGTCAGATGTAAAAATAAATACAGATAGATAGTTCTCTAGATGTTCAAACATGCAAAAGGACAGAAATAATATTATACCAAGGCCCACTCATTTATTATTTTTAATAATAAATAAATAAATAAATAAATAAAATACTGAATAAATAAAAAAATAAAACACTAAATAAATAAATAAATAAATAAAATACTTAATAAATAAATAAATAAATAAATAAATAAATAAACAAGAAATCCACCGATTTAAATGTCTTGCCTTGTTAGTTTTTGATGGAGTAAAAAAAAAAATATACTTTAACATTGACACGCTGCCGCCTACGACACCAGAAAATACCTAAGTCTTGCCTTATGGCAATGCCAGCTCATCAATAAGTAAAACCACCAAATTTTTCAATGACCTAGTTGGGTGTAGGACAACAAGACAGAATTCTTAATCAAAGCACTGATGGTGCTGAACTAACAACACAAGCATAACAATACCCAAGCATTTTTAACCATTAAGTTTGTTTAACTCAGGACATGATAACTCGTAAAATTTGTCCCATCTCATGATGATATTGAAAGTAAAAAACACTCTGATTTCTATTTAGCAAAACAGTGATTTTTATTTCTAACTGGTGATATAAATAAGAAATTGGTGGCCGTTTTTTGTGGGACGGTTTTTAGTGATTACTTACATCTTTTCAACCAGTTTTCCGACAATGATATGTCTTGAAATCAGTAGAAGTGACAAAAGAAGCTGCTGCTAAAGTTCTAAATGTGTTACATCAGGTGAGAAAACGTGATGAAGGATGGTTACATCAAATATCAAGAATTAAATGTAAACATGTTTTCTTAGGTAAAGGTGTACTGGATTGGTAAAGGATGGTTACATCAAATCAAGAATTAAATTTAAGCATTTCTTCTCTGGCAAAGGTATATTGAACTGGCGAAGGATGGTTACATCAAATCAAGAATTAAATGTAAACATGTCTTCTCTGGTAAAGGTGTACTTGACAGCATCTGAAATGGCCCTTTATTAAAGTATCAGTAATAGATTGCTTAGTTGGTAGTAATGCTGTTGAATGTTTCATCAGTAAATTTTTAGCTACTTATGATATTAATCTCTAACCATTTATTTATAATCTAAGAACAAGTTTATGTATTTGTTATATGTGAGGGTGTTTTATGGTCTGCCTTGTACGAGGATGAACTCAGTGTGACTCAGTGCTAGCTGAGAGTCAGTATGCCACAGACAAGCATTCCGCTCCCCTAGCCAAATTATCCTGACATTAGGTGAACCAACTGATATTCTGTACAAATGCCTAGCTCCAGACCTTGAAACAGAGTATCTCAAATTTAGAAGTCATATGTATGACCCAGTCAAGGTTTGAATGAACAAGATTTTGCTCCAAAGGCAGATGCATATATCTCTCAGCTATGGAGTTGATATTTTGGACATAGAGAAAAATGGATACAACAGACATATTGTTACGCAAACATACAATCAGTGGGTGGTGATGTAAGTTCATCAAATGAGTAATAGACTTATGAAGTTTGTTTACGGACTGAATGTTCAGAACATGAAATTTGTGAGAAAACAATGCCTCAGTTGGTATAATTATCAGTGAAAAGTTCAATATGTGTTTTTTTTAAGAAATCAAACATCTTAATGATATGCAAATCATCCAAACACTAACAAATGTCTTATGTAATAAAAAGTTTGTAGTTTAAAAACTATAAAAGTATATAAACAGGCAAATCATTATACTCTCGTTGTGTGAGGTTTGATTTGATTTAATCTGGTTTTATGTCCCAGTCAGGAATATTTTACTTATATCAAGACGTCCCCAGCTTTAGGTGAAGTGGCAAAAATTCAGACCTTTGCAGTGCACTAAGGGCAATGTGCAGGGAGTGTTCTTTAGAGTACCACGCCTGCATGACACGAAATGGATTTTTAAGGTATTCTCTGAAGGCCCCTATGACTTATTTCTAAATGTCGAGTGCTTGGCAAAAGAGCAGTTACTACAAATTTTCAAGTCTTGGTCAGACCTTAAGGCTGGGGTTCAAACCCCAACCTCCCACATATAAAGTAAGCAATCTACCAACTGAGCTACCATCAGTGGGAAGAGCTGAGTATGGAAAGATTGCTAGCACTAAGGGAAAGATAAGGGTAACACTAACTGGTTTTTCTAGGGCAATTTTTAATTTTAAACATTTTTAACTTCTCCATGTAGGTATTCCACATATATCAAGTTCCTGTAATTTTCTTTAACATTTGTGGTCATCCATAACTATGATCTTTATATGAATTGAGTAAATGTTTAAAATAATGACAATGTTACAATAAATATATATTTCCATATGCTGCTATCACATGGTTTTAATGTGTCAAAGTTGGTAAATGTATGGCTATTTTTTATTCGTTGAGCTGATAATGTATGGCCAATACATTTTAGAGCAGGGTACAAAATATTTTCTAGTTTTTCAGCAAAGAACAAATCATGAAATAAAATAATAATGTGAAAAGTGTAATAAGAATATAGAAAAATAAAAAAAATAAATAATAAGAACAGATAATCTTTGAGAAACAAATACCCAGATACAGTAAAAGGGAGATAACTCTTAAAGTTTAAACATATGTTCAATATTAATAGCATTATAGCTTTCCTGCAAAATACTACTGTTACTTAGTAGTTAGGGCATTAACTCATGGCATATTACTTCTATGGGTTTTGCCACTGTTACCAACTGTGGCTAGATGGTTAGGGCATTAACTCATGGCACATTACTTCTATGGGTTTTGCCACTGTTACCAACTGTGGCTAGATGGTTAGGGCATTAACTCATGGCACATTACAGCTATGGGTTTTGCCACTGTCACCAACTGTGGCTAGGTGGTTAGGGCATTAACTCATGACACATTACTGCTATGGGTTTTGCCACTGTCACCAACTGTGGCTAGGTGGTTAGGGCATTAACTCATGGCACATTACAGCTATGGGTTTTGCCACTGTCACCAACTGTGGCTAGATGGATAAGGCCACTGTTACCAACTGTAACTAAGTGGTTAGGGCAGTAACACATGGGACATTACTGCTATGGGTTTTGCCATTGAAACCAACTGTGGCTGGGTGGTTAGGGCATTAACTCATGACACATTACTGCTACGGGTTTTGCCACTGTAACCAACTGTGGCTAGGTGGTTACGTCATTAACTCATGGCACATTACTGCTATGGGTTTTGCCACTGTTACCAACTGTGGCTAGGTGGTTAGGGCATTAACTCATGGCACATTACTGCTATGGGTTTTGACACTGTAACCAACTGTGGCTAGGTGGTTAGGGCATTAACTCATGGCACATTACTTCTATGGGTTTTGCCACTGTTACCAACTGTGGCTAGATGGTTAGGGCATTAACTCATGGCACATTACAGCTATGGGTTTTGCCACTGTCACCAACTGTGGCTAGGTGGTTAGGGCATTAACTCATGACACATTACTGCTATGGGTTTTGCCACTGTCACCAACTGTGGCTAGGTGGTTAGGGCATTAACTCATGGCACATTACAGCTATGGGTTTTGCCACTGTCACCAACTGTGGCTAGATGGATAAGGCCACTGTTACCAACTGTAACTAAGTGGTTAGGGCAGTAACACATGGGACATTACTGCTATGGGTTTTGCCATTATAACCAACTGTGGCTGGGTGGTTAGGGCATTAACTCATGACACATTACTGCTACGGGTTTTGCCACTGTAACCAACTGTGGCTAGGTGGTTACGTCATTAACTCATGGCACATTACTGCTATGGGTTTTGCCACTGTTACCAACTGTGGCTAGGTGGTTACGGCATTAACTCATGGCACATTACTGCTATGGGTTTTGACACTGTAACCAACTGTGGCTAGGTGGTTAGGGCATTAACTCATGGCACATTTCTGCTATGGGTTTTGACACTGTTACCAACTGTGGCTAGGTGGTTACGGCATTAACTCATGGCACATTACTGCTATGGGTTTTGACACTGTTACCAACTGTGGCTAGGTGGTTATGGCATTAACTCATGGCACATTACTGCTATGGGTTTTGCCACTGTTACCAACTGTGGCTAGGTGGTTACGGCATTAACTCATGGCACATTACTGCTATGGGTTTTGCCACTGTTACCAACTGTGGCTAGGTGGTTAGGGCATTAACTCATGGCACATTACTGCTATGGGTTTTGACACTGTAACCAACTGTGGCTAGGTGGTTAGGGCATTAACTCATGGCACATTACTGCTTTGGGTTTTGCCACTGTTACCAACTGTGGCTAGGTGGTTAGGGCATTAACTCATGGCACATTACTGCTATGGGTTTTGACACTGTAACCAACTGTGGCTAGGTGGTTAGGGCATTAACTCATGGCACATTACTGCTATGGGTTTTGACACTGTTACCAACTGTGGCTAGGTGGTTACGGCATTAACTCATGGCACATCACTTCTATGGGTTTTGCCACTGTTACCAACTGTGGTTAGGTGGTTACGGCATTAACTCATGGCACATTACTGCTATGGGTTTTGCCACTGTTACCAACTGTGGTTAGGTGGTTACGGCATTAACTCATGGCACATTACTTCTATGGGTTTTGCCACTGTTACCAACTGTGGTTAGGTGGTTACGGCATTAACTCATGGCACATTACTTCTATGGGTTTTTCCACTGTTACCAACTGTGGTTAGGTGGTTACGGCATTAACTCATGGCACATTACTGCTATGGGTTTTGCCACTGTTACCAACTGTGGCTAGGTGGTTACGGCATTAACTCATGGCACATCACTTCTATGGGTTTTGCCACTGTTACCAACTGTGGCTAGGTGGTTAGGGCATTAACTCATGGCACATTACTGTTACTGGTTTTGCCACTGTCACCAACTGTAACTAAGTGGTTAGGGCAGTAACACATGGGACATTACTGCTATGGGTTTTGCCACTGTTACCAACTGTGGCTAGGTGGTTAGGGCATTAACTCATGGCACATTACTGTTACTGGTTTTGCCACTGTTACCAACTGTGGCTAGGTGGTTAGGGCATTAACTCATGGCACATTACTGTTACTGGTTTTGCCACTGTCACCAACTGTAACTAAGTGGTTAGGGCAGTAACACATGGGACATTACTGCTATGGGTTTTGCCACTGTTACCAACTGTGGCTAGGTGGTTAGGGCATTAACTCATGGCACATTACTGTTACTGGTTTTGCCACTGTTACCAACTGTAACTAAGTGGTTAGGGCAGTAACACATGGGGCATTACTGCTATGGCTTTTGCCACTGTTACCAACTGTGGCTAGGTGGTTAGGGCATTAACTCATGGCACATTACTGTTACTGGTTTTGCCACTGTTACCAACTGTGACTAGGTGGTTAGGGCATTAACTCATGGCACATTACTGTTACTGGTTTTGCCACTGTTACCAACTGTGGCTAGGTGGTTAGGGCATTAACTCATGGCACATTACTGTTACTGGTTTTGCCACTGTTACCAACTGTGACTAGGTGGTTAGGGCATTAACTCATGGCACATTACTGTAACTGGTTTTGCCACTGTTACCAACTGTGGCTAGGTGGTTAGGGCATTAACTCATGGCACATTACTGTTACTGGTTTTGCCACTGTTACCAACTGTGGCTAGGTGGTTAGGGCATTAACTCATGGCACATTACTGTAACTGGTTTTGCCACTGTTAACAAATGTGACTAGGTGGTTAGGGCATTAACTCATGGCACATTACTGTAACTGGTTTTGCCACTGTTACCAACTGTGGCTAGGTGGTTAGGGCATTAACTCATGGCACATTACTGTTACTGGTTTGGCTACTGTTACCAACTGTGGCTAGGTGGTTAGGGCATTAACTCATGGCACATTACTGTTACTGGTTTTGCCACTGTTACCAACTGTGGCTAGGTGGTTAGGGCATTAACTCATGGCACATTACTGTAACTGGTTTTGCCACTGTTACCAACTGTGGCTAGGTGGTTAGGGCATTAACTCATGGGACATTACTGCTATGGGTTTTGCCACTGTTACCAACTGTGGCTAGGTGGTTAGGGCATTAACTCATGGCACATTACTGTAACTGGTTTTGCCACTGTTACCAACTGTGACTAGGTGGTTAGGGCATTTACTCATGGCACATTACTGTTACTGGTTTTGCCACTGTTACCAACTGTGGTTAGGTGGTTAGGGCATTAACTCATGACACATTACTGTAACTGGTTTTGCCACTGTTACCAACTGTGGCTAGGTGGTTAGGGCATTAACTCATGGCACATTACTGTTACTGGTTTTGCCACTGTTACCAATTGTGACTAGGTGGTTACAGCATTAACTCATGGCACATTACTGCTATGGCTTTTGCCACTGTTACCAACTGTGGCTAGGTGGTTAGGGCATTAACTCATGGCACATTACTGCTATGGGTTTTGACACTGTTACCAACTGTGGCTAGGTGGTTACAGCATTAACTCATGGCACATTACTGCTATGGGTTTTGCCACTGTTACCAACTGTGGCTAGATGGTTACAGCATTTACTCATGGGACATTGCTTCTATTGTTTTTACCCACTGTAACTAAGTGGTTAGGGCAGTAACTCATGGGACATTGCTGCTATTGTTTTAACCCACTGTAACTAAGTGGTTAGGGCAGTAACACATGGGACATTACTGCTATGGCTTTTGCCACTGTTACCAACTGTGGCTAGGTGGTTACGGCATTAACTCATGACATTTTACTGCTATGGGTTTTGCCACTGTTACCAACTGTGGCTAGGTGGTTAGGGCATTAACTCATTGGACATTGCTTCTATTGTTTTTACCCACTGTAAATAAGTAGTTAGGGCAGTAATTCATGGGACATTGCTGCTATTGTTTTAACCCACTGTAACTAAGTGGTTAGGGCAGAAACTCATGCGACATTACTTCTATTGTTTTTACCTTCTGTAAATAAGTGGTTAGGGCAGTAACTCATCAGAAACATTTGCATACTCACATAATTCATGAATTTATGATACAGTTAATCCTCACGATAAATAAAAAATGGCTTATCACAAAAAACTGAAATTTGATAATGTGAGTGTGACTTAAAAAAACATTCATCCAATCAAATAAACCAACTTCCCTATAAATTGTATGGTAATGAAATCTATAAATTTTCAAATAAACCAACTTCCCTACAAATTGTATGGTAATGAGATCTATAAATTTTCAAATAAACCAACTTCCCTACAAATTGTATGGTAATGAGATCTATAAATTTTCAAATAAACCAACTTCCCTACAAATTGTATGGTAATGAGATCTATAAATTTTCAAATAAACCAACTTCCCTACAAATTGTATGGTAATGAGATCTATAAATTTTCAAATAAACCAACTTCCCTACAAATTGTATGGTAATGAGATCTATAAATTTTCAAATAAACCAACTTCCCTACAAATTGTATGGTAATGAGATCTATAAATTTTCAAATAAACCAACTTCCCTACAAATTGTATGGTAATGAGATCTATAAATTTTCAAATAAACCAACTTCCCTACAAATTGTATGGTAATGAGATCTATAAATTTTCAAATAAACCAACTTCCCTACAAATTGTATGGTAATGAGATCTATAAATTTTATCTATTTTGTAAAGTTTGTTTTGAAATTTTAATCGCAAGCTGTCCAATCCTGTAGTTACATTGGATGATCTAGTATTAAATGTTGATACAACAAGAAGGACTGTCTTTTTTTAATTATTATTTCACCATTTCAATAATTAACCAACAAACATTGTTTACCAGCATTTTTGTTATAATAAAATTAATAAAGAAGTATACAAATTTCAGCAACAAATTGTTTTATAATTAACAACATCTTAATACAGTATATTGCCAAAAAGAGGCTTTTAAAAAGTTGCATAAATGATTATCTGTTCTTGAACAAGGAGGGAATGTCTCGATATAAGTGAAATATTCTTGACTGGTACATAAAACCTGATTAAATCAATCAGTCAATCCAACAGGGGAGATAAACCATCAATCTAAAATAAATCATGGTCAAAATTGCACATCAGTATTTTTCTTCCAAATATACATAAATAGGTTTCATTTAAAGACCTTGTTTTATTGTATATTTAGGAACCATATTTTATGCCACTTCTTGGAAATACACACACATATATTTTGATTCTGAAAATATAGAACTGCAATCAAGAACAAACTTTATACTTTCAGCCATTTGTATCTTTTCATAATCATCAACAAAGTATTCGGTTTGTTAAGATGTCTCCAGAAACATAAGCAAAGACTGATATGTCTGCCCATATGTCTGATCATATGTCTGCCTATATGTCTACTAATTTCTCTGCCCAAATGTCTGATCATATGTCTGCCTATATGTCTACTAATTTCTCTGCCCATATGTCTGATCATATGTCTGCCTATATGTCTACCAATTTCTCTGCCCATATGTCTGATCATATGTCTGCCCATATGTCTGGATGACACAGTTAGCAAAACAGGACCACTAACAGATACATATATAAACAATGTAAGGAAATATAACACCTGACAATAGTTTATATTACTTTACAGAAAAAATGTCATAAAGACAGACAAATGAACAAAATGGAAATTTTAAATATCAACAGTAACTGTACATTACCAAATGATTAACAAAAAATTAAACTTCAAAACATCTACTCCATCAGATGTGTAATGGAGTAATTACATTTTACAACTAAGCCTGTCAATTGTGTTGTGTCAATTTAGCTCTGAAACAGTGGAGGAAATCAGAGTTACCTGAGAAAACCACTGAGCTTTGACAAGCTGACTGACAAAAAATCAAAATCTAAGAAGTACCTAAGTGATATCTGAACCTTGGTGATGAAGTATGCTTTGATCTGTAAGCATGTGTTTTAAACTATTTGGCCACCAAGCCCCCCCCCAACCCCCACACACAAACACACACAATTGATGGACAGACACTTTAGAATTTCTTGTCTTTTGACAGATGTATAATTTACTGTTACGAATGTTAAACAAAAACTCACCCATTTCATATAATTTTCCATCTTTTCCAACAAAAGCAACAAAATGTGTGTTAACTTTCTCATCTCGAGAAGGTGCCTAAAAGTACAAAAATAAAATAATGTAAATAATATGTATATATAACACAGATAAACAAACAAAGAAGATAAAGCTAATGCTGTAAAACTTCTAAATAATGACCACCTGTATATTAAGACCAGTGTCCAAAGATCTATAAACTAAAAATGACAACCACAAAAATAATGACCACCTGTATATTAAGACCAGTGTCCAAAGATCTATAAACTAAAAATGACAACCACAAAAATAATGACCACCTGTATATTAAGACCAGTGTCCAAAGATCTATAAACTAAAAATGACAACCACAAAAACTCGCAACAAAGACCACCTGTACTTTAAGACCAATGTCCAAAGGTCTGTAAGATTTTATATCAAAAAAAAAAACTCTCAAAAAAAGACCACCTGTATAATAAGACCAGTGTTTAAACATTCCTTAGCTTAATAGGGGATTTTGAAATAGATTGAAATTAGGAAATTGTTTAAAGTTGATTTGATACACTGTTGATGATTTATTAAAGGCTGATGTCATGGTTACTAAACTATGTGGTAATACAGATCACTGTGAACTTCATAGAATACTTAGTACCAAGTTGAAAGTACAGCATCTCTGATCTTGTAAACATTAGTAGAGAATAAATACTGATAAGGAATTCAGACACTGTAACTACAAGAAACGAGAAAGGACAAAAAAATCAAACCATATCAGAAATCTATTCTCTTTTTCTAGAGGGGAAAATATTACTTTTGGAAATATCTGAGAATTTAGGCATTGAATCAAGGAACAGAAAAGTCTTGAATTTCTAAGAAACTGAATATATAATATTTCTATAGGAATTGCTTCATTTCTAGATTTGTATATGAAAGCAAAACTTTAAGATTTTAAATGATATTCAATACAAGCCCCAGTTTCAAAATGATGCATAAAATTCTTAAATATCTTAACAGTTAACAAAATTATTTAGATTTCAAATTTGTCAAATTAAAGTTAAGGAAAATCTTAGTTTAGGAATGATTGTGTAACTGGGGCCAGACCCTACTGCCACAGAATATAGCTCATTCTTATAAGTAGAGATAGTATCTTTTTCACAATTTACAGTTAATCCTGCAAAAAATGAACCTTGAATAATCTGAAAACTTGTCTAAACTAAAGTACAGGTGAAACTTTGAAAACTGAACAAAGAGTTGACCGAAAACCCATCTAACCTGAAGTACAGGTGAAACTTTGAAAACTGAACAAAGAGTTGACCGAAAACCCATCTAACCTGAAGTACAGGTGAAACTTTGAAAACTGAACAAAGAGTTGACCGAAAACCCATCTAACCTAAGTACAGGTGAAACTTTGAAAACTGAACAGAGTTGACCGAAAACCCATCTAACCTGAATTACTTACCATATAGTTACGTAGATAAGTCGCAACTTTTTTTTTTACAAAATTTAAACCTTTGAAAACTTGATGCAACTTATCTAGCGGTCATTAAAATATTTTGAAAATGTGACTCAATTTTTTGGAGGCGTTTCAGAAGTAGAGATTGGCAATAAATTCAATTAAATATAACTACAAGTAATGAAGGCAAGTATGTGTTTTCAAGATGTCACGTGTGACAAAGTAGCTGTTGATTAAGAAGTTAATACATTGTCATTAGACAATCTAGGAATACAGGTTTGTTACAGTTACTGATACAAACTGAATATTATTTATCTTTCATTCTGTTTTAAGAAAATACAATTTTGCTGGCTGTAAATTCATGATTTGAAGTTTCATTTTCAGGTACGTTTGTAATATATTTAATTTGTTAACATTCAAATTCATGCATCAGAAAATCAATAAACAGAACAAAATTAAAGAATAGCAAGATTCAAACAAAATCTTAAGTGCAGACAGTAACAGGTTTAAAAAGGTTACAAAGTAATTTTATTATGTTCCGAGTATACAGTACTATACCTGGGTCTGGCCTTCCTGTGCGCTGTCCTCATGAGCTAAACCCATGGCCTAAATAAACAAAATAAAACATTATAATTGTAAGAGTTTATCAGAGTTATCTGAAAGTAAAGTTCAGCGGGATTTTCTAGTCTACCAATTGATGAAAAGAATGTAAGATTTGAGGAAAGCTTATCAGTATAACTTCCTAGGTGACCATCTCTATATAACGGCTACCTGGCAATAACAACCAGTCTTTTAAGGTACCTATACTTATATTTTTAACAAAAAAGAACCACTCTATATATCACTTCTTTATTTCTTTATGAGTCTATATCTAATAGGTATCAAGGATTTTTTTAATATAATGTAGAATCATTTATATTCGTTGAGTTAGAATTTCGTGGTTTTGCCTTTTTTAAAAATTCTGTTGGTATAAATTTTCGTGGAATTGAGTTTTGTGAAAAAAAAATCCCATTGAGGGCAATAGTAATAACAAAAAAAAAATTTTCGATGACATTTTATTTTGTGGTTTTCAATAACCCACAAAAATAACGAAATTTAATCCCCCATGAATATTTGTGATTTTACAGTAATTCTTTATTCCTCAACATTACACATTAACACAATAAGAATATACAAAATTCTATCCACAAGGTTATAATGTATAATATCTGATACACTGAACCAAAGTGTTCAGTTACATTACAAAAATTTGCTTACTAAAACATCTTGCAGTATTTATGATATAAATTTCCCCCTTCTTTCTAATGTCAGGATTTTAAACAAACATAATACACTCAAAGAGGGACAACTCCATTGTAGTAGAGAATTATATTTTCTTAGATTATCTCCCTTATAAAATATTCTTGATCAGTATGAACAGACTGTTCAAACAATTTTGCCAAAAAACTCCACCTTTTTTATAGAATTAACTTAAATTATTATTCTTAAATCAAATTTCCTTCTCTACTTTATAATAGAACTCCCACAATGGTACTAAGGCATTCCAGAATGGTTTTTATATATAGTTTTACACACTGTAGGTTAACATGTAAAATTTACACACTTATCATTATAATAACAAGAAACTTGTGCTATTCAATAATCTAGAGAGAACCTTTGTAGCAGAGTGGTCTAAAGTGCCAGCTTACAAATCTCAGCACCTTTGAATCACACTTCAGCTGATTCTACAATGAAATAATTTGTCAGTTGTTTAGCAGTTTTATTGGACACTCTGTTTTTTTCTACCATCTCAAAACTGATTTCCTCAGAATTAGTTAAAGAATCTTGATTGGGTTGTAACATACCAATTCTCTACCTTAACTTTATTATATATGCAATAGAGTTTAGTGGAGTAATAGATGTTTACCTCCAAATGAGTTAATGACTGTATCTTTTAGCAAAAGTGTCAAGTAGTAATTTTCACTGAGTAGAATAAATAATTATCCTGATTAAATAGCCTGAGCACCTTTACGACTATGTCACATGGAGACTAAAGTTCTACAATACACTTACAATTATTGTCCACCATGTTGTAATTGATTTATTTTTTTTAATCATACTTCCTCAGAATAAGTCAATGAATCTTAATCATATTTTTTCAGCATAACTATATAAGAATAAAATCAGGACTATAAAGATTGCTTCAACTTAACCAGAGTTTTGACATAATGAGAGTCGACAGTTTTATATGTTATACCTTATCATTCTCCAAATAGGCAGCTCTTTCTTCTGCCGACATACCACATGTGTCCTCTATAAACTTGTTAAAATGTTTATTATCTGAAAGAAAATATTTACGTAAATCAGATAAAAAAACAAACAGTAGTTCTAGCATCTTGTGTTTGATGTTCTAGGATTTCACTGATTATTTCATATCAGCTTGATAGACAGAGTGGTCAGTATGATAGACTGAGTGGTCAGTATGATAGACGAAGTCGTCAGTATGATAGACTGAATGGTCAGTATGATAGACTTGAGTGGTCAGTATTGATAGACTGAGTGGTCAGTATGATAGACTGAGTGGTCAGTATGATAGAATGAATGGTCAGTATGATAGACTGAGTGGTCAGTATGATAGACAGAGTGGTCAGTATGACAGACTCAGTGGTCAGTATGATAGACTTAGTGGTCAGTATGATAGACTGAGTGGTCAGTATGATAGACTGAATGGTCAGCATCATAGACTAAGTGGTCAGTATGATAGACTAAGTGGTCAGTATGACAGACTGAGTGGTCAGTATGATAGACTGAATGGTCAGTATGACAGATGAAGTGGTCAGTATGATAGACTGAGTGGTCAGTACGACAGATGGAGTGGTCAGTATAATAGACTGAATGGTCAGTATGACAGATGGAGTGGTCAGTATGACAGATGGAGTGGTCAGTGCAACAGATGGAGTGGTCAGTATGATAGACTGAGTGGTCAGTGCGATAGACCGAGTGGTCAGTATGACAGATGGAGTGGTCAGTATGACAGATGAAGTGGTCAGTATGATAGACTGAGTGGTCAGTACGATAGACTGAGTGGTTTTCTGTAGAGGTTTTCTACTTGTTGTTTGGTGGTAACAGTGGAGGACTGATCTTACGGAACACCATGTGCTTTAGCAGATCACAGTACTTCTCATCATCTTGGTTTTAAATCCCATTCTGGGAAAGTTTGTCACTTGCTTGTGAAAATCAGGTGGTTTTCTCCAGGCACTCCAGTTTCCTCCATCATTGCTAAACTGACCACCTCATCATTATCCAATCCAATCCAAGTCTTGATAAGCTAAAGAGTGTTGCCAATAAATAAATACAAGCAAATAAAAATGTTTTTAAGTTCCTGAATGTTGTATAATAAACTGCAGGAAGGATACAACTGCTAAAGAAGTAAAAAACATCATAAAATACAACACAGTATGTTAGTCTGTGTATATATCAATCTGTGAAAGATCAATAAAATTTAACACACAGCTAAAGGACTGCTTAGGTAAGCATTTCAGAAATTTTCTCATAGCAAAAACAAATTCATATGTAAAGTCTATCTCAAATGTTTTTATGATGTAAATCCATACATGCTAAAGTCTATCTCAAATGTTTTATGATGTAAATCCATACATGCTATAGTCTATTTCAAATTCTGATGTTGGTGCAAATCTATAGTCTTTTTCAAATGCTAGTGTTCATGCAATTTTATAATCCATTTCAATTCTAATACTTACCTTCAAATGTAATCCTATCTCTGTTGTTAGCTAAAGCATGCACAATGGCCACAGTACCACAGGCATTACCAATTGTTTGTTTACAGTAATACAGGCCACAATCCTTCTGTATGTCTCCAATTGCACTTGCCTCAGACTAAAACAAAATTACAGACCATATGTTAAATCACTCAAATGGTATTTTCTGATACATAAGTCATAAATTTTTATTCTTTTTCATCTTGTTCAGTCTTTTCAATCATTTCTAGTTGTTGGATCCAGTGACACAGGAGACCTAGGTTTTAAGTCACATTCCAAGACTTTTCTAATAACTGGACTATTTAGCTTTTCAGTCAAAAATGATCTCAGAAAAATTTCTAAATCCCATGTGAGGTTCAAACCTACAATTTTTGATCTGGTGACAATACCGAACAGCCATACCTACGTACGTACATTGGTATTTAAAAGCAGGGGTTGAAAATTTTTTCAGATGAGCCAAAGCCCAGGGCTTTTTGATACAGAAAATCAAAAGCCCGCAATTTTTTTATGAAGTCCGGTGTTTGATAAACAACAAAATCAAAAAGACAAATCAACAAGTAAACAAGAAATTGGTGTTTTATTGAAAGGCAAAGTTACAAGGTTACTTTTTTGTGAAACTGTTAATAATACTGATATCTTAAACAAAATAAAAAGATCTTGATGAAGCAACAGTCTTTCTGTTTATTCTTTCAAAATTGAAACTTCAAAATTTGTTTGTTTTTCTGTACTTCTTGGCCCTGAGAGTCTCCGCCAACATGTCTTGAACCACCTGATGTAAGCCAGTTGTTAATAACTGAAGTAGGGCTAAAGTCTTCCAAGTTTGGTCCTTCCTGCATTATGACTAGTGGGTTATTAAAATTATCCTGAGACAACACACTTCTGTACTTTGTTTTCAAGACATTCATTTTACTAAATCCCCTCTCACAAGCACTTGTTGAGGGTGAGATGGTCATCATAAACTCCAAAAGCTTGATAATGTAACAAGGTTCATTGTTAGTTACTCTCTGTCTAATTTTAAGCTCTGTAAACATGTCAGAGGTACACTTCCATTAATGGATTTGTCCATAGACTGGCTAAATGAACCTTAACAGGAACCCATTCACTGATTATTCCATCCTTTTCTTCATCAGAGAAGAAAGGTGAAATTGATGGATCGTTCAGCAGATTAGTCAAATCTTGCTGACCATAGGTACTTAGGTCTGATCTTGACAAAGGCCATTTATGAAAATTAAATATCTCAAAATATGACAGAGGTGGTTCTGACAAATGCTGGAATCTCTGTTTGATGTAATTAATTCCAGAATCAAGAAAAGCATGAATGTCCTTGTCAGTTTTAAAATCAACAGGGCTAAGTTTACCAGTATCGGAGAGTTTAATGTCTCCAAACTTTCTCTCTGTAACATTGTAGTGCTCACAAAATATTTTCATGAATTTGCCCGGGGTTGTTTTTAGGGCATTCAACTTAAGAACAGCAGCCTCAACTAGGTCAGGTATTTCAATTATTAGCAAATCCTCTAACTGAAACTGATTTGATAGATTGGTCAAGACTGGAAGGTAATCAAGCAGAAAATAAAGATGCTTCAGAAACTTCAGAGATCTCAGATCTTTTAAATATCCCTTGGCCTTATTAGCATCATCTGTCCTGTTCCCAGATGCAGAGTTGTGTTCAAGATGTGTTACAATGGCAGGATAATTTTTTTGTAGAGCTTCAACAGCCCTATATTTTGAGGACATCCATCTTACTTGCTTGACATCAGACATATGAGAAAAGTAACATTCAAGACATCAGCAACTTCTTTCACTTCTCGTCTACGTTTAGGTGAATAATGATAAAAGTTAAATATACCCTTAACTGTTTGTTCAAACTGTTCAATGACATACTTGCAGTGTTTATTTGCATCAAGAGCAGCAAGCTCTAGTTTGTGAGCAACACAGTGAAGACCAAGAACATTTGGTATCACTTCTCTAATTTTAGCAATTACACCCCCTTTTGGTCAAGATTTACTGAGGCCCCATCAAAATTAGCACAGATTAAACTTACTGGGATACTCAAGATCATCTGGTTTTAGCTTTTCAAAACTCAAGTTTATTTTTCCAAGTGAACTCTGTATACCATTAAAAATGCCCTGAGCATTTCCACTTGAAAGGGACTCAATAGAAATCATTCTCGTTACTGGTGCCACTGGTGAGAAATTAATAAAGCGTATATAGACCAACTCTTGTTCCAAGACTGAACAGTCAGTACTGTCATCAGATAAAATGCTGACAAAATTAATGTTAAGTGGCTTCAAAATCTTATCAAAATCATTGCAAATTGTTTCAGCAATGGAATTGATAAATTCCTTGCACCCATTAATATTCCTGTAGTTTTCCCCAATATAAAGCCCGTTTTTAGCCCGAATACTACATACAAGATCAAAATCAGAGAATGGTTTTCCTGCTTTAGCGATACCATAAGCAGTATTGAACAGAATCTGTAACCGATTTTTTTGTTTATCATCCAGTTTTAATAATGACTGACCAATCGGGGTATTAGAAAACTTATTTGATAAGCCTGTAGCTGCCGGTTCATTCAGATCCTGAAACCAGTGTTTTGTGCACGCTAAGTGTTCCTGTTTTGAATTATGTATTTTTAATGGATCTATGCGCAAATTTTTGGTACCATGACAAAGATCATCATTTCTATCGGCAGTTAGGGGGTATTTTCAGCAATATTTACAAAACATTTCTGCATTATCCTCATCATAGACGACCCATGGAAATTTGTCGACCCATGACTGTTGCAACAATCGGACACGCTTCTCCTTATCATATTTGGCATCTTTATTGTCTTGTGACTTTCTTTTCTCGCCACTGGAACCCAATGCAGTCTGCTTGTTCGACATGAAATTAAACTTGAATAGCGACATGACAGATCGATTACAAGGGCATTAACGATAAAGATTTTCGTTATCAACAGAATGCTTAAGCTGTCGCCTATGACTATGCATTTCTTACAAGCGCAGTAATTATCAAAATAAATGTAAACACCAACAGCCAACGTGACTATAGACCAGACGACAGTCATCGAGTCAAAAATTAATTAATAATTTTCATTAGTCCTCTGAGTATTTAAGCCCAACGGGCTTTTCAGTGAAATTTTTGCCAAGTCCTTCTACACATATTTTTAGTCCCGGGCGTCGGGCTTGAATTTTCAACCCCTGTAAAAGTGAAGTGAAGTAATGGTGTTTAACGTCAAAGTCAAGATTCTTTAACTTATTTCGAGGCTGTCACTTCGGAGGAAACTGGAGTGCCCAGAGAAAACCACCGACCTTTGGCAAGCGAACTGACAAATTTTCTCACACTAGGATCTGTCCCGAGTGTGATCCGTTAGTGTGTGCTTTAGACCCCTTGGCCACCGAGACCCCTAATGGTCTTAAGAGTCATTATTTCAGATTTGAACATTCTTAAAACTGGAGGTAAAAAATTAGTTTCAATGCATAGTTGAATTCTCAAATCCAAAGCCAGCAAATGAGGAGTTGTCAAGAATTGAAGAGCATGCAGTTTAAAGTGTAGAGCTGACAGATCACAGTGCCTCTCAATGCCCATGTTTAAATCCCACTTAGGTAAATCTTAAAAGAAGAAAATTTCCCAATTTAAACTTTTCATTGTCAAATATTAAGAGACTGGATGTATGCAGATTTCTTGTTTAATACCTTTTCTGTGATTGGATAGAGTAACATAACAGCTACAACTGGGCGTGGCACCATTCCTAAAAGTTCTTCTTCGAGTCCATATACATCAACGAATTCCCACTGTGAGGATGGAACTCCAAGATTGTACATATACTAGTGAAATAATTGAAATAAAATACAAAAACTATTTATAATTATATATAAATGGGGTCTTGCCATCCACCTCATTCTTTTTATATACATGTATTTATATATATTGGAAAATTACTGAATGTTCAATTTTCTAATGGAAATAACTATTTTGATATTAATTATCAATAATTTAATAAATGGTATCTCAAAATGCTGAATAGTAAAATGGCACTTCATTTGGGTGTTCAGACATTTGAAATCACATCCAACACTTAGATAAGATGTACCCAGTATATTTACTTAATTTGTAAGCTAAACTTTGGATGGCTAGGAATGTCTAGTCTCTTTTATAAAATGCAGTTAAAATATTAATAAAACTGGCCAGAGGACAATTCCAATACATCAGATTTAGAAAAAAAAAAAAAAAAAAAATACCATATTGAATATGGTTTTTGTCTATCAATGTTTATTTTTGAAAAAAAGTATTCAATGCTCCAAGTGGGTTTAGAAAATGGTAGTCATGTGGCTATTTTTTTTTTCAAAATAACGAATAGCCATTACAAGATTTGCCAGGTACAATTCCTTGTGACCAAACCTTAACATTTTTTTCCTAATTTGAAAAACTGTAAAAGCACTTTGTTGAGGAAAGACATACAGCAATTAGCTGGAATCACTCATGGACAAAAGAACATGATTTCCTGATTTTTAGTGGCTAAATCAATTTATTTATTTACTTATTTATTTTATTTTTTTTTTTTTTTTCATTTTTTTTTTTTTCATTTTTTTTGCCATCATTTTGGCAACTAACAATTTGTAGTCACAAAAAGGAATTTTTGGTCCCAACTATTACTCTAATATCAATGTTAACCACTTGTAAAACATTATTGACTCATTTTATCTGTTTTAGTTACATGGAACATAATCTTGATGTCTTAGATTAAATTTTAATCAATGAGAACTATCAGTCTGCAGACATGTACATGTGACACAGACCTTCAGTATCACAATGTCATAATGTGTAGGGAAACATAATTATAGACAATGCAGGTTGTCTTGTGATGTTGCACTCGTTCCACAGTTAACAAATCAATATGTTACGTAATATAATAGACATTACATAACAGACAATAGAATATCTTATGTTAATATTGTCCCATGACTCTGCATGTAGTCAGACTTAAAACTAGCCGGTTCCTGTACGAGTTATCTCTCTTTATCTACCAAAACCACCACTGTACCAACCTTGTTCAGGACCTGAAAAACAGAAATAAAACCATGTCAGCTGTTATATCTATTTAAAAATAATACTAATTGATCTCGAATTTAAATTTTAATTGCTACTCACTTCTGGATTAGATTCCAGTGGTACCCAGTGTTGTTTTTCTGCCATGACGATGCTATTCAATACAGACGAAATATTTTGCGGCTTATGTCTGACAGTGACAAAAAAGTGTAGCAACTTGTTGTTTTTAATGTAGTTCCTACTATTTAGCGCAGAGCACTTTCTAGTCAGTCAAAACTCCGTTTATACACAACATTAAGTGCATAGATTGGCTGTCCATTAAATAGCAGTGATAATATGATCAACCGTTAAAAATGAAAGACACAAATCGTTACTCAAATGACTGAGTTCTGACCAAAATTTAAGAATTGGTCAGAGTTTTTGGACTAAGCGCAGTTAATTGTTCTAAGTAAAATCGATCAAATAATAATAATAGCCACTGACGTGTAAGAAATTAATTAAGCTTTAAGTCATTAAAACAGAAATAAATTATAAAACATTAAAATAATCAAACAAAAACAAACAAACAAGCAAATAAATAAATAAATAAATAAACAAACAAATAAATAAATAAATAAATAAATGTAAATAAATAAATAGATAAATAAAACGATCAATGGATCAATCAATCATAAAATCAATCAATCATGAAATCAATCAACAATTAAATCAATCAATCAATCATGAAATATTATTAGTGTCCTAATATATAATTGCCTGTTCTTGTCTTTTCATATTTCTCTATTTTATTTATATTGTTTTGTGTTGTTGACTGGGTTGCCTGCTACATGTATTAAGTACAGCGTGCCTGCTACATGTATTAAGTACTGCGTTGCCTGCTACATGTATTAAGTACTGCGTTGCCTGCTACATGTATTAAGTACAGCGTGCCTGCTACATGTGTTAAGTACAGCGTACCTGCTACATGTATTAAGTACAGCGTGCCTGCTACATGTATTAAGTACAGCGTGCCTGCTACATGTATTAAGTACAGCGTGCCTGCTACATGTATTAAGTACAGCGTGCCTGCTACATGTATTAAGCACAGCATGCCTGTTACATGTATTAAGTACAGCGTGCCTGCTACATGTATTAAGTACAGCATGCCTGCTACATGTATTAAGTACAGCGTGCCTGCTACATGTATTAAGTACAGCATGCCTGCTACATGTATTAAGCACAGCGTGCCTGCTACATGTATTCAAGCACATCGTGCCTGCTACATGTATTAAGTACATCTTGCCTGCTACATGTATTAAGTACAGCGTGCCTGCTACATGTATTAAGTACTGCTTTGCCTGCTACATGTATTGAGTACAGCGTGCCTGCTACATGTATTCAAGCACAGCGTGCCTGCTACATGTATTAAGTACAGCGTGCCTGCTACATGTATTCAAGCACATCGTGCCTGCTACATGTATTAAGTACTGCGTTGCCTGCTATATGTATTTAGTACAGCGTGCCTGCTACATGTATTAAGTACAGCGTGCCTGCTACATGTATTACGCACAGCGTGCCTGCTACATGTATTAAGTACATCATGCCTGCTACATGTATTAAGTACAGAGTGCCTGCTACATGTATTAAGTACAGCGTGCCTGCTACATGTATTAAGCACAGCGTGCCTGCTACATGTATTAAGCAAAGCGTACCTGCTTCATGTATTAAGCACAGCGTGCCTGCTACATGTATTAAGTACAGCGTACCTGCTACATGTATTAAGTACAGCGTGCCTGCTACATGTATTAAGTACATGTTTCCAGTCATATATTATTGCCATGTGCTGCATTCAAAATCAGCACATGACATTATAACTGAACTACATTTTAACGATGAGGACATTCGGAGAGACATATGCTTTTCATTATTCTAGTAATAAAATAATAAGTAAACTCACTAAAAATGTTGTGAAAATGTCAAATGGACCAGAACCATATAAAAACGAAATGCGTATAATTTATCTTTAGGTTTTCTTGGGATATATTCATTCTAGTTTGATATCTGTGGTTTAAAATATTCAATTTAGTCCAACTAGATGATATTTTTAATCAAATCATGGCAGGCGGAGATGGCAAACTCAATAAAATCTAATAGTTGTTGTGACATCTTCAGCTTCGATTTCAAATGAGCGACATTTAAATCCTTCTTTCATTTCTAGGTTTTTGATTTATTGACTTACTTGCCTTTATTGGAAGAAGAAGAAGAAGAAGAAGAAGAAGAAGAAGAAGAAGAAGAAGAAGAAGAAGAAGAAGAGAAGAAAGAAGAGAAAGGGACTAGGAAGAAAAAAGACAGGAAGAAAAAAGACGAAAAGAAAAAAAGATGGAAAGAAAGAAGACAGAGAAGAAAAAGAAAAGAAGAAAAAAAAGAAATAAAGAAGACTGCGAAGAAAGAAAGAGGATGTTTAGCAAAAATACCTGTTTAATTTTGACTGTAGCATATGTACACATTTTGGAAACTTATTCCTCAACAGTGATACTAGGTGACGAAAAAATTGATAAATAGAAATATAATCTAAATATTTGAAAATTTACAAATTAAAAAAAAAAAGAATTGTCTCGACTTTTACTAGGATACAAATAATCTTATCGATTTTTAACTACCATTAAAGCTGCATTAAGTTTTTCAATTATCTGAATTTTTTTTTATTTTCTAAAAATATATATTTTTTTAAAAAATAAATAGATATCTTCTAACCACGATCCGTGACACTCATTTTCTAAAATTTCATTTCTTTTAGCTGTAAATAAACGGAATCCTCTGACCGGTTGGTCAGTGTTTTACGATGGTAATTATAAGCTTGGAGCATGTGCACGGATGTATGGAAAAACCCTAGAATCGAAGGTGAAACATGGCAGATTGCATTAATTGTCCTTCATTAATATCCAGATGTATTTGAAATGGTGTAATGTATCCCTTAATAAGTCACAAATGACAAATTCAACGAAGTTTTGTGTTTATTTTATCTCATTTCACCGTTTTGAAAGTTGTATTTAAATGACCCGGCCAACGGTTTTGATGACATAACCATGTTCTAATATTAGATCCCAAATGCTGCATCTCGCTGGGTAAATACTGTAATTTCTGTATTTATTCGAGCTTTTATCGTTGAACCAAATGTAACATTGTTCATTAGGAACATCATTAATTAGATTAGCACCGTCTTAATTTTTTTCTTTGGAAAACTTAATGCAGCTTTAACTGTTGTGTCTTTCCATCTACTGTTTACTTTTAAAATTTTAGATTATTTATTTTCATTCAAAGTTTGTAAAGTTTAAACATCTTGATATTGATTTTCTCATGGTGGAACATTTCTCTCTCAGACTTTGGCATGTGATATCCTATGGGTGCGCAAAAAATATCGGAAGGATTTCCTGCAATTAACAGCAGGATCCTGCTACACATTTTATCCACCTTAGCTTATAACAACGGAAATACACTTCCGTTTTGTTTTTGCACGTGTATTAGATTTATAAAATTCATTAATTAATTTATGATAATTTAAAAGTATCAGATTAAATGAATAAAAGTAAAATCTAATCTTGTTAACACAATAATATTACGCCCAAGAATGAACTTATAAAAAAATACCATTACGTCACAAGATGGCGAGTGCCAAACAAATCTGCATCAGCTGTTTCGGTAGAAAGTGAAAACTCAAACAGAACGTTTATAAGTTCTTGTTGATTGACATTTATTGTTTAGTATAAATTTTTATTCAACTTTATAACACAGTTTCCAAATCGGTTGTCTGTGAAATGAACAAAGAGTATATAAAAAGAAATGCAAAAACAATTTGTGCCAAAACTGGACATATCTTGAAATTTCAACTTCCATATATAGGAATATAAATTGATTTAATGAAGTAAGACATTTGAAAACTCTGACTCCTAGAAATAGTATGCTACTCATCACTTTGAACAAATAACTATTCAAAGACTATTATGTTGATGATATTTAACGCGATAGACTTCTGTTAACAGCAAGTAGTCAATACTCAAGTATTTTAAAAAATGGCATCAAATTCCAGTCCCCAGTACCTGACAATGTACCTGGGATGTGCTGTATTGGACCGCAGGTATCCACCTCAGTTTGTCATGCCTTGGGTTATGGCAGAGGTAAAGCGAAGAAAAGGACAGTTTCATGAAATAAAGATGGAAGTGTTACCACATGTGATTCGTGCGACTGATTTTAACTTGGACACGCCAATCTTTGAACACAAGTTAATCAACTTGTCAAGATTTGCAAAGACTCATCAGGATCCACGCTGTTTTGCTTATTTGAATCGTCAAAACCTGACAAGTGATTTTGAGTGCCATGTTTTCCTTGCTCATGATGAATGCATGGTTAGTATATTAAGCTTATTGGCATATATATATGTTGTAATTTTCTTGTTTACAATATCTTTTGTTTTGTTTTTCATAGATTCATTACAGGTCAAGCATGGAAATCATGAAACAATTCCACAAATTGTGTGTTTGCAAAAGGCTGAAAACAGCACATACACATAAGAGACATACAAAGATCTCGTGAAATTTATTTGAAAGATGCTGAATTTTCAACTGCATCGGGTTTACCTATGTATTGTTTGTTTTCTTATTATAGTTTTTATCATCTTATGACTTATAATGTTTTAATACCTGAAGAATTCCATTTTTCCTACTGGAAACACTATATTTGATATATATTTTGGTGATGAAATGTACATGACATTAGTTCCCTTACAAGAACATTTGACATTTCAGGTAGGCACTGTGAGTTTGTTAAAGATCTACTGAATAAAATCAATATGATTTCTCTTGTAAGTGTATAACAGTATGGTTATGTTGTAAAACCATTTTACTGATGGGTTTTGTTGGAATCATTATGATTATCTTGACTACATAAAGATTGTATGGTGCATCAGTCGCCAGTGTGCTTGCCGAAGGTTGGTGTTTATTTTTACTGGTATTCTGGTTTCCTCCTCCATCTCAGAACTAACACCTTGATGCGAGTAGGGTTGGATACCGTTAAGGATGAAACAATATGATGTCATACCGATATTGATAAAACGAAACAGTATTTTAATGATACTGTTAAGACACATGGTATTAGACAAATTCCAGCTTTGCTGCCCTTTTAACAAATTTTATTAAAATGGGTTAGATTTTTTGTTGAATAAACACATAACATAGAAATCATACACTGTAAAACAGAATTTGAGTCTGTATATTTAGTTTATTTTAGCAACACAAAAAGAATGTGTCACATATGTTGCACACATTTGCACCATCTTGTTTAGATGTAAAATAAGCCCACCACAATGACCACTTGGATCTTGTTCCAACCATGTTGACATTTGCAGTAGCTAAAGGCTAGAACTATCAAAGATAGTTGAGTCACAGATTCGTATTCTTTGTACAAGAGCCCAAAACAGTGACACTTTGAGTATAACGAGAAATCTTGACTGGGGTGTAAAACATGTTTACTTACCTAAACTCGCATATTAGCTCTGAAATTCAAAGTTTGTCACTGCTGTTGGTTCAACACCTGTTGAAGCTTTAGGGACTAAATGGTAATTAATTAGCTTTGCAGAACAGTAAAGTGTGGCTTTGCTGTGAGTTCAACACAACATTGGCCAAGTTATCAAAATATCTTTCTAAGTACCCAACATGTTACTGTTTTGGGTTCAAATCTTATCACAGTTTAAAAATGTTCTTTTCTTGTTCCTAGCTTTCTTTTTCCCCCATCATGACAACTTTAAAAGCAGATTAGATTTGAAACTATGAACTACATGCACTATCACATATGGTGTATGGTGACTTTTAGATTTAAATAAAATTGTATAAAATTTGTATGTAAGATACAGTCATTGCAAAAATTTGGAAATTTGATCAAGCAATCACATAATAAATACATGTATATAAATATGCAAAATTGCATAGTAACATAAGATTAAAAATACATTTAACAATTGTATGAAAACTATTAATTAATTTTAATTTCTGGGTAAAGTTACAACGAAAATAGTCACAATGTCAAAGTTAACATTGTTTTGCAAACAGTGTGTACATATTAAAGGCTATAATTTTTCATTACATAACAGTATTATACATGTTTTAAATCATGAGAAAATTGTTATTTTGAGTGAATTACCAGTTTAAATTACAAGTGGATCATGATAGTTTTGGATATTTTATATGGGAAAATAAAAGTTTCAGGAAGTTGTTAATTATTCATTCAACTTAATTATTGTTCAATGAACAAATTAAAGGTTCTAGAGTGTATATATTGTATCATATAGTCATCTACTCTGACTTTCCATCCATCAGTCCATCCACCTTGTGAGTCCAATTATCAGTTCATTTTTCCAGGGCTGTATCTCTCGAGATGTTAAAGATAAAACCTTTTTCCTATATATCATATTTTTGAGTTGATTTGGAACATACAACAACTATGTACTACATACCTTTGCCTCTTAATGATATTTTGTCTTAGCTAGCTATATACATGTACATGTATTTACAAAGTCTTTGAGGTATTTGAAGCATGATTTGTATTATGCATATCAACTTATATCAAAATTCTGTGTGTAGTGTATCATTTGATGACTTGGTTCTTTCTTGGTAGAGTTATGTCCCTTTTTTTATTTTTATTTTTTTTTTATTTTTTGACAAGTACATTGTCAAGATATTAGTCAATTTTGGACAGTCTTTTTGGGAATATGAGGCCATTCAATTCAGCAAATGAATTTCATGATAATTATTTAAACCTGTTGTCAAAAGAAGATTGCCAATTTAGTATTTAAAAATTGGATATTATCTTTGTCCAGGGCTGGTCCGGGGCCTTAGTGGCTGAGTAGTCTAAAATACCCAATTCTTGATCAAAGTGCTGTTAGCTGCCTACAGTTGTATCCCACTAAGGTTGATCCTTCAAATGATGTGTTGTCAGTTCAATTGCCAAAGAATAATTTTTAATAGACACTCTGGTTTCCTTAAACATTTCCTAACCAACAGCCTTAATATAAGCAAAAGAATCTTGAAAGGCCTAAAAAATTTGTTGGTACTTGTAGGTATAAAAATTGAACAGTATTCAATAGCCGTTCTTATCTTAATTGAAACAAATGAAAACTTGATCCAAATGAAAAACATCAAGCACTAAAATTCTTTCTTTTAATGCATTGTGCTTTATATATACCCACAATGATGAAATGTACTTAGTTTGAAGATTTCTAAGCTAGAAAGACTTACATGTTATTTATACACAGATTTCTATTTAATTGTTACTTAATAACTTGATAATGTACTGTGGAATTGTTTGTTTAAGAACTATCTGAATGCTCTCCAGTAACAATTGTGCTGTGAACAACTGAATTCCTTCTGTTTTAAAATTTAGCTTAAAAGTTGTAAAGAATACAAACTGGCATACATATATATAAGACAGTTAGAGGCACTATGATTAATAAGTCAGACCAGGGTACTTTAGCTCACAAGACCACAGAGGACCCTAGATACTGTGAATGAAAACAATCTGGAATGTACAACTTAACAGTACCACACTTTTTTTTCAGAAGAAGTGTTGTATATGAGTGCATAGTCTTGACAAATAAAAACATTGGTATGATACTTATGCTATTGTGTTTGGTATATCTAAACATTAAAGCCATAAACTGTACCCAAGACTTGAAAGTGGGTAGTGACTGTTCTTTCGCCAAGCACTCGGCATTAGGAAATGAAAGTTCATGGTTCTTTCGGAATGGGAACTTAAAATAAACGAGGTCCCGTGTCATGGCAGGCATGGAATGATAAAGAATTCTGCTGTATAATGCCATCAGTGCAACACACAGGCAAAATTTCTGCACTTTCGCCTATAGCTGGCGACGTCTCGATATAAGTGAAATATTCTTGACTGGGACATTAAAACACCATTACTCAACTCAACTCATAAACTGTACCCCTTGTTTTGATAAACCCATTGGGATTTCTTGTATATCTCTTTGTGTAGCCCTTTGCTATCCTCGGATTCCTAAACATTGGTGTGTACCTCAGTGTGTAGACCATGTATACCCCTTGGTGATCCTCAGAGCCCCAGACTTTTTAACTCCATCATGTATACCCCTTGGTGATCCTCTAATCCCCAGACTGTTAAACTCCATGTGTACCCCATGTTGATCCACAGAACTCAAGACTTTTTAACTCCATGTGTACCCCTTGTTGATCCTCAGAGCCCCAGACTTTTTAACTCCATGTGTACCCTTGTTGATCCTCAGAACCCAAGACTTTTTAACTCCATGTGTACCCCTTGTTGATCCTCAGGGCCCCAGACTTTTTAACTCCATGTGTACCCCTTGTTGATCCTCAGAGCCCCAGACTTTTTAACTCCATGTGTACCCCTTGTTGATCCTTAGAGCTCCTGACTTTTTAACTCCATGTGTACCCCTTGTTGATCCTCAGAGCCCCAGACTTTTTAACTCCATGTGTACCCCTTGTTGATCCTCAGAGCCCCAGACTTTTTAACTCCATGTGTACCCCTTGTTGATCCTTAGAGCCCCTGACTCTGTACTATGTCATACTGTACATCCCTTTTTGATCCTCATACTTCCTATTAATCAGTAACTTGGCTGTTATCTTGTTTGTGAATATAATTAAGGATAATATAAGTTGTTAATCAGTGATGGTAGTTTAAACTTCACACTGGTGCAAGGTGATACTAAAGGAGTGATGTAACCTGTTAAAAAACGTGTTTTAGCACCTGGATTAAAACAATTGGACCCTGATTTTAAGAAGAACCTAACATTTTAATTTCTGTTAAAGGAATTATAATTACTGTGTTTAAATAATTTGTTTGTGAAATTGAAAAAAATATTAATTTTTAATATTTAATACCAAATCAAAGTTGTGTAAAATTTCTGTGAATAAAATTAAAAAAAAAAAGTAAGGTGTAACTCCTTACAATTTTGGTTCTACCAATGTTTTTTAGGAATTTGTGATTTTCATATATACATATTCATGTGGGACTTCAGTATGCCACCCCAGTTAGACAATAGGAATTACGAAATAGAAGTCGATGAAAATAGTAACATTAATCCCCCACATGATCCTCAAAGTCAGGTGTTTAAACAGGAGCATTTTAAAAAATCTAAACAGGTGTCGTTTGATTTACCTTTTGAATATGAAGATATCACTGACCAGGTAAGAATTTATGACAACTTTAACTTCATGTTTAATGCCTGTCCAAAGCCAGGTGTTTTTCAGGTTTCATAATATAAGTCAATCTGTAGACGAGATCAGTACTGTTTCAGTTGGATCTATTTCTTTCTAGAGCAGATCCTAGTGTTAGAAAAGATGTCAAAATTGAAGTTCATTATGTCAGATTGAATTCATTAGGTCAAAGTGGAATTCATTAGGTCAGTGTGGAATTTATAAGGTCAAAGTGAAATTCATTGGGTCCCAATGGAATCATTAGGTCAAAGTTGAATTCATGAGGTCAAAGTTGAATCTACAATGTCAAAGTGAAATTCATTAGGTCAAAGTCAGTTTATTAGTACTCCATGATAAATGGCAGCATATTTTTGGTGGTATGGATACACAAAAAATATATAAATGTGTTTGTCAGTGACAAGCCTGAAATTTTTGTATTTGTAATAAATAATGGTTTCAAATGTCGGTCAGTAGAAATTGCTGAATATGTCAGCTATGGAAAACATCATAAATGTTTTCTGAGGCAATGTCTGATATCGATCAGATACAAATTCTGTCGCTTTAGAGGTTAATACACATTTATTAACAATTATAGTTATTTTAGACAGAAGGCACAAATTTAATCAATCTATCTAATAAAAACAGTAACATAACGTTTATATGACAAATAACATGTTCAACCAGATCATTTGTAGCGTTAATGAGGTTCCGTTGTAAGTATTGAGTTTTGGTAGCTGTGTCATTACTGCTGGGAAAACAAATTAGTCAAGAAAATTGCTTAGATTATCTTACAAAAAACAAATTACATACGGTACCACTGTTAGTTGTTGCAATTTTGATCTTTTTCAAAATGATCACAATTTGAAAGTTCAAACAGAAACTATTTATCACAAATCTGCAATACCAATGTATTTATGCATATCATTAACTGGCTGGATGATAAAACATTGAATTTATTTAGGAATAAGTTTCTGATAAGTTGATGTATTAGCCACATAGCTAAAATGATAACTAAATAGCTTACAATCTCCAGTTTGATTAGAGGTGTTGTTACAGTTGGTCACTATAAATTCTCTAATATACCAAGTGGAGTGGAGTGGAGTAATGGTGTTTTACGCCCCAGTCAAGAATCTTTCACTTATTTCGAGGTGGTCAGTTCTGGAATGGTAGGAGGAAACCGGAGTGCCCAGAGAAAACCACCGACCTTTGGCAAGCTTACTGACAAACTTTCTTACACTTGGATCTGTCCCGAGTGGGATTTGAACCCAGGCAGAGAGAGGCACTGTGATCCGTAAGCTCGCACTTTAGACCACTCAGCCTCTGAGGCCCCTTAATATACCAAGTAAATTCAGTGGTAACAAACTAGTCCCTTGTTATATTCATTGCTCTGCCATTTGCCAATTTAGCCAATTGCTGTTTTTTATAATTTCTGTCTCCAAAATATTGGTATTGGCTAAAATTTTTGCTCCAAAATTTCCATCAGTTTTATAATGAGCTTTTAGTTTCTGAGGTTAGCTAATGAACTATTTCATTTAAATTGGTCCCAACTTTAACAGTTGACTCAGCTTCTGTTTTTTGAGAGCCGGAGCTAACCTGAATGCTAGCCTAGCAAGTTAATAGCAATGTAACCATATATAAAAGTTGTTTCTTATTAAAACTTTCTCTTACTTATCTATATTTTCACCTGATAGGCTAGTGTGGGTACACTCTATCCCCTGATATACTGGTTTGGATACTCTATATATCAGTAAAATGATAAACTGGTTGGGGACATGCTCTATCACTTGACATGATGGTTGGGATGTACTATATCACCTAATAGACTGGTGTGGGTACAATGTATTCCCAGATTTAATGTTTGGAATGATAAACACCTTTTTTCTGTAATCATTTAGTACCCTTAATCAGTTAGAATTACTTGTGCAATATGTACTATTAAAGTTTAACAATTAGAGGGCCTTGATTGTCAAGTGTACAGAACAAAGTACATCTCAGTGCCCAAGATAGCTGGAGTAAATGTCATGTGATGTGTTTACAGTACTATTAGAAGACTCAGAAACAGGTGGTGTGGTACAGTACTATTAGAAGGACTCAGAACAGGTGTTGTGGTTACAGTACTATTAGAAGGACTCAGAAACAGGTGTTGTGGTTACAGTACTATAAGAGGACTCAGAAACAGGTGGTGTGGTTACAGTACTATTGAGGACTCAGAAACAGGTGGTGTGGTTACAGTACTATTAGAGGACTCAGAAACAGTGTGTGGTTAAAGTACTATTAGAGGCCTCAGAAACAGGTGGTGGGTTACAGTACTATTAGGGGACTCGGGAACATTCTCAGGACATCAGTCATTTTTTCTATCAGATAACTGTAGATATTATATTGATGTGAAATTACCTGATAGTGTTTATTACGTTATATCTTGTAGATAATTGGCCAGTAAACACTCCAATTGACAAGTAATAGTCATCATATATATGGACATATAGATGACATAGGAAGTACATTGTTTATGCTGATAAAATAAACAGGATATTTGAATTATGAATTGTAATACTACTTATATTTATACAAGCTACAGGATTTATAGCAGTACAAGTTCATCTTAGCTGGTTGACTGACTTCCAGTCAGTTATTTTGAAGGGTATTTTGCATAAAGAATGACTAGTTAACATTAACTACCCAGTTTGGTTTCCAGAGTGGACTTTTTTATGGTAGTACAAGACCAACTTTAATGTTATTAGTATTCCTGTATTTTTTCAGGAGGGGCCTTAGTGGCCAAGTGGTCTAAAGTGCAAGCTTGTGCCTCTCACTGCCTAGAATCAAATCCCAATCAGGCAGATCCTAGTGGGAAATTTTTTTCAGTTTTATTGCTGAAGATCAATGGTTTTCTCCAGGTACTCTGGTTTCCTCCACTATTCTAGAACCAACCACCTTGATAAAATTGAAATATTCATGATTGGGTGTTTAATATCATTACCCTAACCCACATTTTATTGTTAGGTTCTTGGTTTTCCAGTGTTACATGTATTTGGAAGGGTGTTTAATATAAAGAGTAATGGTTAACAATATGGTGGCAGATATCTGTCCAGATTGATGACAGACATACACAAATATGTGATCTGTTGACCTTATTGTATAAAAGTACAGAACTGACTTATATTAGTAATATTCCTTGGTGGTGACACAGTTACTAAACACCTAAAATACCTGTTAACAGATTCCAAGCACATGTCACCATCTAGGCTGAA
Organism: Tegillarca granosa; assembly: GCA_029721355.1. Taxonomy (NCBI): domain Eukaryota; kingdom Metazoa; phylum Mollusca; class Bivalvia; order Arcoida; family Arcidae; genus Tegillarca; species Tegillarca granosa. The sequence continues at coordinate 1,370,116 of CM056604.1, read as the reverse complement.
ATCCTGCTCAAGGCAGAATTTAGTACTGGAATGTTTTTATTTCTTAGAGTATTTGATCATTTTTATCAACCATCCAAGAACTGACATGTATTTAAATGGAAAAAATCTTGACTTGTGTGTAAAACATCAATTTATATCTATTCTGTACTGTTTACCACTGTGAGCTACATTTACTGATCCTGCAACTGAATTTTAGAAAATCTCAGCTGTTTGTATTTTTAGTTACAAGTTGGTCCATTCTGAAACAAATTATTGTGTTGTTATTTAAACTATGAGCCATAAATAAATCTATGAAACAATTTTAAAAAAATTAAGATGTATGTGAAATATTTATAAATAAAAAAGGTTAAATGTATGTAAAATATTCATAAATGAAAAAGTTGAACAAGTAAAAATAAGTAATTCACCGATCTTTAAAACATAGTTGAGTGTACAATAATTAACAAAATTTTCAAGAAGATAATTCTGGCTCAGATTGGTATTAAAAAACAGCCTCATTCAAACAATCCAAATCTGAATGAAATCTAGTTATGTCTGCCTATCAGCAGACATCTTGTTGTTACTCATAATCTTTATTATTATTATTATTATTATTCTCCTTCGTTTCTGTTATTTTGTTTTTCACAGACATCTCCTCCTACATTTCTTACGCGATCAGGTTGAAATTTTGTCAACTGGTAGGGATTGACCATGGGAAGGTCACTTCCTCACCGTTTTTCAGAATTCGGAAGGACTTCGGAGAAATACGGTTAAAACCTCCTCTGCTATTTTGAGCACCACTTTAGTGAGCTGATAGGCAGACATATACTTGCTCGCAAGTATACATTCTAATTAACAAATAGCTCCTGTATCAGGGATTCTGCAGCCCCATTCTTATAGTGAATATTAAAGTCTTGTGTTAAAATGAGTTACTCTTTTTGAAGTTTCCTAAAGTGAGAAAGTTTGTCAGTTTATTTGCTAAAGGCAAAAGTCTCTTCTGGCACTCTGGTTCCCTCTACCATCCCAGATTTCTGAACTGCCTCTGTATAAGTGAAGGAATCTTGACCAGGGCATAAATCACAATTACTCCACTCCACTCAAACTATGGTATAGCCACTGCGGTAGCTCAGTTAGTAGAGTCCTTAAGTGGAAGGTTGTGGGTTCGAACCCTCGTCGGGTCTGACCCTAGACTTGAATCTGGGTAGTGACTGTCCTTTCGCCGAAGCACTCAGCATTACAAAATAAAGTCATAGTTCTTTCAGATGGGAACTAAAAATTAATGATGGTCTCGTGTCATGGCAGGCATGGCACGATAAAGAACCCTGTTGTATAATGCCATCAGCACAACTCACAGCAAAATTTCTGCACTTTCGCAGAAATATTCTTGACTGGGACGTTAAACACAATTACTTAACTCAACTCAAACTATGGTATAGATCAAGTTAGTTTAGCAGTACTGTTTCATATAATATTTACATGTGTTTTTCTTCTAAATCTTTAATTAGATAGAGTAACCATTGTTAGCTACAAACACCAGATGATATAGTTATCTTATAAAATTTTGTATTTTCTTATGATATTGATTTTCTCAAGTAAAGCTGTAGAATTATAAATCACCAACACAGCTTTTAAAATAACGTGATTTAAACTTAAATCTGACACTCATTTTTCATGGAATGGTAGCATGTATTTAAATCAATCAGAATTCCCAATTAAATTTCTGCCAGTATTTTTTAAAACAATTTCAGCTATGGAGTTTTATTTTGTTATTTATGGAAATTTTCTCAATAATTTTTTTCACGTTAATTTGTGATTAAAGCAAGACACGAAAATATAACTATAATATAAAAAGACAATGTTATTTGTGCAGGCAGTCAACAGATTGGGCAAAATTAAATATACACTAATAGATGTTCATTTTGTCTTTCACGAATATTAACTGACACAAAGATTTTCCCAATTAACAGTATTTAATCAATGATGTATTGGAATTATTAAAGATGACATCAATCTATGATACAGTAGTTATCGAACAATGCAGGCCCTGTAAATAATTCAAGATACACACAGAAACCAAACAATGTTTAATCGAAAATTTCACTGTTAGTCTTTAACTGACTCAGCGGTTAGTACATCCACATCAAAAGCAGAAGGTCATGGATTTGAAACGAGATTTGGTCATACACAGGACTAAAATTTTGAGATATTGCTTTCCTCTGTAGCAATCTGCATTAAGATGACAGAGTACATATTGACTGGTTCATGAGTGATTTGCCAGAATTACTTGACTGGGGGAATGGTATGCTTACCTTAACAGAAAGTTGCTTTAAGAGCACATTGGTACAAAGCAGATCATAATGGAGACTCACAATTTATTGCTTACCCAAACATGTCCAAGGTTATTACCGATAATCTTTAGAGATTTAAATAACCCTGCTGTCCTTGCGAATAGCTGAAAAATTGCTGATGCGACATTGAATAACATCACAACCAACAACTGTCATAGACTCGTCGGGGTAGCCTAGTGTAATATGACTAGCAGTAGTACAGTATGATAGTGTTATAAAAATCAGAAATAGAAAAATGTTGTTACTTTGCATATAAGAATCATCAACATATGATCTAAAAATCTTAAAAATGCAGCAATCGGTTTTTTCAGTTGCCTTGAAGCTCATTACATTCACAACATAATTTGTATTATCCACTTGTTGGTTCAGAGTACAAAGTTCGCTTTAAGAATAAGAGGTTGTGGGTAAAAAACCTGGCCTGTTTATACATAAGATTTTCAAATATGAGATACTTAATTCTTCTTTAACTGACACTTTGCATTAAAAGGACGGGGTATTGGCTGGTTCACCCGGTGTCAAGAAAATGTGACTTAGGCAGTAGTATTCTGCTCTGTGGCATACAGACTGTGAGCAAGAATGTTAAAAGTGCCCTGGGTGTGCTAGTAAGTGACAGACCATAAAATATTTATGCACATCTTCCACATCCATGAGCTTGTTTTTAGATTAATCTTTAGAAATTGATAAACCTAACCTCATTGCAAATACCTGATGCAACATTTAACAACATTGAAACAAACCAGCATCATATCTGCTGTTAAACTTGGATAACACAAACATCTTTTTAGGAATCTGTTGACAACTCCATGTCATTAGTTGCTCAAAACAGGTCATTTTAAGTATGTTGAAGGAAACAAGAACACACAGGGATAAATATTGACCTTATGCATGTGAACTGACACAAGAACACACAGGGATAAATATTGACTATGCATGTGAACTGACACAAGAACACACAGGGATAAATATTGACCTTATGCATGTGAACTGACACAAGAACACACAGGGATAAATATTGACCTTATGCATGTGAACTGACACAAGAACACACAGGGATAAATATTGACCTTATGCATGTGAACTGACAAACTTTCTCATGCTTCCTACTGAGGTGATAAGATATGTTATGATCCATAAGCACACACTTTGAACCGTTTGGCCACCAAAGCTTCCCGTGAGTGTGCTAGAAATTACAAAGTGAATATCTGTGTGATGACTATTACATGTTTTCTTGAATATCAAGCAGATTTAAATATGTTTGATTAATTTTCAAATACATGTATATGTTCTGATTTTGATGTTTTATCTTATCATTGTTATAAATAAATAAAAGCCTATAAATGGAATGTGTATTAAATTAACAGTTATTTATAAACTCATTATAACTGTCACAAGGTGACCAGCGGTCAAAATGATGCTTTTATACCCAATACATAAACCAGGTCAGATATATTGTTGGTCAAAACTCATATTTATACATGTAGTTGTTTTTTTAACCCAGCGGTTTTTTGCTTCCGTTTCTCAACTTTCTGCACCAGTTAGAAACATATCTCCCCTTGTGTCCAATTTCTTCCATATAAAGAATGTGCTCAATCCAGCCTTTCTGATTTCCCTCGTTCTAAAATGGTTGCTATCTCACGGGTATGAATATACATATATACAAAAGTGCAGTGCAATTCTGAATACTGGTCCCTCTAAAAACTGGCCAAATTCTTTGTTCACACAAAATTGGTTTTTGAAAGTTGCTCAGTATTACTTTAAAGATGATAACATGTGACCAGTTTATATACCAGCTATTAATAAACTGCATTACAAATGTGTTGCAGTGACCATTAAGCCAACACAAGTTGGGGCCATGTAAGACTTTTGCTTACATGTGTTGCAGTGACCATTAAGCCAACACAAGTTGGGGCCATGTAAGACTCTTGGTTCCATGGAATTCTTGTTCTCAGTAATTGATATAACTGCACATTCATCAAAATGATAGTTTTTATATCTGAAATTTTATTGCTATAATACAGCCAGTATACACAGGGTATTTCTAGACTTGTTCTGTTATATATTGTTAATCTGTTAATATATTGTTATGATCATCAGTCAATTATATTTGTAGCCAGATGCCAAGACCTTTGGTTTGACCAAACTTTTTTTCTAAACTCATGTTTACAAGTTGACCGGTGATTAACATGTATATAAATATTTTAAATAGATATTATCCTATACAGGAAAAGAATATTGAAATAAATTTACAGTAACAGAGCTGTGTGTATAAACTGGGGATTAAATGTACTGTTATGATTGTCAGATCAATCTGGTTCATTAATGGTTCTGTGTAACTTTTCTTCATTGTTGACCAGTGGTTATCAAAATATTATTGAAGAAATTATTCTACATGGGAGATTGATACACAATGTATTAAAGTAGATAACAACTGTTAATAGACTTGATTCATATTAAATATACTGATATAACTTCAGGTCAATATAATTTAGCAATGTGGAAACATTTTGGTTCCATGGAACTATAATTTTAAAATTAGTTTTCGGCTCATGCCTATCAGGATATTATACTATATAAGGAAGTTGATATATGGGCTTTATAATATGACCAGTGGTCAACCTTTTATTGTGCCCAGTTGGTGACCAAACATTAGGTCATCAATATTTATTTTATTACTGGACAGTAAGGATAATCATGTGTTCTCTATCACAAACTCTGTAATTGAGTTGTAATTAATGGTCAGTGTGTCCATCAAGGTAGTGACCTATTGACTTAGTAAAATCCATCAGGTTAGGGGTGGAGCTGGCTGCTTTCATTGTCTGGAATATTAAAAAGCCTCTTCAATTAAATTAGGGGATATTATTAGTTGCATTAGTTGTATTAGGGATATGGAGTGGAGTGGAGTAATGGTGTTTTACACCCCATTCAAAATTCTTTCACATATTTTGATGTGGTCAGTTCTGGGATGGTGAGGAAACCAGAGTGCCCGGTGAAAACCACCGACCTTCAGCAAGCGAATTGAACAACTTTCTCACACTAGGATCTGTCCTGAGTGGGATTCAAACCCAGGCAGTGAGAGGTGCTGTGATCCGTAAGCACATGCTTTAGACCACTCTGCAACCAAGGCCCCTACAAGCTAGATTATTCAAAAGTGGAAGTGATGAGAGGTCAGTTAATGGCCACCAAGATTTCATAGTGACTGGGACCATCTTCAATAATACTGGAGAATTGTTTACTATTTTTCAATTAAAATACTGTAAAATGAATGTTTTTATTCAAATTACTTTAATTAAGGATTAAAGCACCTTCCATGTGCCACATATTTGATGTTTGATCTGATATATTGTCATTTATTATGGGTGATAAGCATTTGAGTTCTCACTATCCTTGAAAATTGAAAAATTTACAAAATTATTCATATTGGAATTAAAGTTGATTGAAGTGCAATATAGTTGTATGGATCTCAGTACAGGGAATTATTTTACAGAATATGTCTATTTTATTATTTATTTAATTTAACTCCCTAAGGTAGCTTTGATTATATAGAAACATTTTCAATAATTTTCTATCAGATAAAATCATTTAAATTTTAATGCACAGACACCACAAAATCAATAAATTATTTAACAGTTTAAAGAACCATCAACCAGGAAGTTAATATTGTTTTGTACAACAAAAATGGAGGATGATGAAGTTGAGAAATTGAGTTTAAGACATTAGTTATGATTCATTCACTTATATAGAGATAGTAATTTTAGTTTACTATTGAACTATCTAACACAAAGATCTGTCCAAACTGGGACCTAGAGATACTGCTGTCTGTAAATGCCATCTTTAGAATATCTTACCACTAGCCCTCCCTTCCCCTACCCTAAACAAATAAGATTAGATGCATTGAAATTGTACTCTAGGTTTAAGAATTTCTTTAGATTCTATCATTATTATTTTGTAATTGATCTGCTGTAGGAAACGAGTCATATATACTGACAAAAACGCTTAAAATATTTAAGTTCCCATTGGAGTAATTAATGTTGTTTTCTTGTATAAATCAGCACTCGTATATCAATATTTGTTTGCATCAGTTTCAATAGGAGATTGTAAAACTGCATAAATTGTTGTTAATCAGTCATTTAATACCCACGCAACATAAAAATCATTAAAAGTTCAGAGAATAGAACATCGATGACAAAGATACATGTATGTATTTTATAATTAAAAATCATTAACAATCGATTTCTTTGTAACAGTCTTTTTGTCATCTTAAACACCTCTAAAAACTCATCACGATTGAATTCTTATACAGTATAGGGATATCCAATTTTTTTTAACTTGATCAGAACAATATGGCCTACAGTCACTTCATTAGAACACTTAAGGCCTACAGTTACTTCATCAGAACAATATGGCCTACAGTCACTTCATCAGAATATTATGGCCCACAGTCACTTCATTAGAACACTTAAGGCCTACAGTCACTTCATCAGAACACTATGACCAACAGTCACTTCATCAGAACACTATGGCCTACAGTCACTTCATCAGAACACTTGGCCTTCAGTCACCTCATCAGAACACTAAGGCCTACAGTCACTTCATCAAAACACTATGGCCTAAAGTCACTTCATCAGAACAATATGGTCTACAGCCACTTCATCAGAATACTATGGCCTACAGTCACTTCATCAGAACACTATGATCTACAGTCACTTCATCAGAACACTATGACTTACAGTCACTTCATTAGAACACTAAGGCCTACAGTCACTTTATCAGAACACTATGGCCTAAAGTCACCTCATCAGAACACTATGGTCTACAGTCACATCATCAGAACACTATGGTCTAAAAACTCTGCAGTCACACTTAAAATCTAATTTAGGGATAGCCAAAGTATTTTAAATTTTTTCAGAACCTTATGGCCTACAAACTCCATCACAGTTGAAATTTTATATATGGGTTACCAAATTATTTTAAACTTCATCAGAACACTATGCAAGCTGTCACAGTTGGAGTATAATATATGGGTAGCCAAATCTATTTTTAACTTCATGGCAACACAAACTCAGTCAAAGTTGAAACCTTATACATGTATAAGGATTATAGCCAAATAATTTTGAATTATGCAAGCTGTCACTTTTGAAATCTTATGTTAGGGTAGCCAAATACATTTTGAACTTCATATGAAATCTGTGGGAAGTTAGTCACCATTGAAGTCTAAAATACAAGTAGTGCAAAATATTTTCAGTATGCATTAAACACAAATGAAGTGGGATGGGGTTTGTGCATAAAAATTACCCTGCAGTCTGTGTGTCTGTTCACTCTGTCAAACTTCCAGGGCATTTGTCTTGTAGTTCATCATACTTGATACATAATACATGTCCAGTATTTGCAGAGTTATGCCCCTTGAAAAAAAGGAGGTTTAAGGTATAATTCACATGTCTAAATTTGGCTGTATTAGATAAACTTGTCAAGAGTTAATCAGAGTAAGTTATTGAACACATTATACAGATACATATGTAATTGCAAAAATCAATGAAATAAGGCTACTGTATTGCCAAGGCATGATGAAAATAAAACTTACCAAATGCGGAAATAGTTGGAGGACAACATTTATTGTAGTTTTACTGTATAAAATCTTTCCTTCTTAGTATAAGTTTAAGGATAGAGACACATACTGAAGCCCTGAAGAGCAAATAATCTAAAGCTCCCGTTAACGGATCACAGTGCCATCCGCTACCTAGGGTAAAATTTCCAGTACCAGTATTACAAATCTTTGTATGAATATGTTTGTCACATAGATTACTGAAGGTTATAATTTTGTCAAGGTGCTCCAGGTTTCTCCTCCATTCCAGATCTGACAACCTTGATATGAGTTTAAAAGTCTTGATTAGAGTGGAAAAAATTTACCCACCCACCTACATACATATTGTGAGTCAAGCCATTCTTTATTCTTTCTTTTGTATATTTGTAGGTACCAGAATTATTCAACTGTATCCGTGAGGCCACACAAAGTAATATCTTTGAGGAAATGGGAGAAACTAAAAATGCAGCAGAACCTGCTAAAGCTTTCTATGAAGTTCTTTATCTCGGGAGAGCAAAATCTGCTAACAAGAAAATTACGTGTGCAAATATAGATGATCTTTGTGAAAAACTAGCTGAAAAAGAAAAGAAGAGAAAGAAATTGAATGTGCACAAGAAAAAAAGTCGCCATAGAAACCCGAGTGGTACCAGTGTGAAGAGTTTACCAGCCACTTTAGATGAAGAAATTACTGTCACAGAAAACAAACTGGAGAACCAGCATAAGAAATTATGTAGCACTGATTATGCTGATAGTCCGTCCAGCAGTATTGACGAATTAGCTAGTCTAAGTGACCCTAGCAGCTCCACTGAAAACATCTTAGAAAATTCTGGAAATTTCTCTAATAAAAACATATTTTCAAGTTCTGGTGGTCTATCAAATTCAAATTCCGAAGATTCTAAAGAGGACCTGAGTAACAGTAATAAATCACCCAACAATGTAGAGCAGGACCATTCCCATAAAGAATTACATGTACATTTTGATGAGTCACACACAAGTGATGAACATATAGACATGCATCCAAACAAAACCATGTTGTTCCGTCTTGGTGGCAGTGAAATATCACTCATCAGTCTAGATAAAAAATCTATCATTTTAGAAAGGAAGTTTAAAGATATATCATCAGTGTCACAGGTATGTTTATATATCATCAGTGTCACAGGTATGTTTATATATCATCAGTTTCACAGATATGTTTATATATCATCAGTGTCACAAATATGTTTATCTGACATCAGTGTGGAAGATATGTATATATAATATATATCATCAGTGTCACAGGTATCTTTATCTATCAGTGTCACAGGTATGTTTATCATCAGTGTCACAGATATGATTATATATTATCAGTGTCACAGGTATGTTTATATATTATCAGTGTCACAGGTATGTTTATCTATCATCAGTGTCACAGTATGATTATCTATCATCAGTGTCACAGATATGATTATATATCATCAGTGTCACGGGTATGTTTATATATCATCAGTGTCACAGGTATGTTTATCATCAGTGTCACAGATATGATTATATATCATCAGTGTCACAGGTATGTTTATATATCATCAGTGTCACAGGTATGTTTATCTATCATCAGTGTCACAGATATGATTATATATCATCAGTGTCACAGGTATATTTACATATAATTAGTGTCACAGGTATGTTTCTGCCTCTTTCCTGTTTTGATTTCAATAACCTAGTAGGTCTGACCACCTGGGTGGCCTAGTGCTAGAGCAGCTGCTTTTGAGAGCAAAAGAGAGTTCCAATCCCTACCAGCTTGTACATTAGACTTTAAATTAGATATACTGCTTCCTTGTCTGACATTTGACTTAGAGGACATAGTATTGAATGATTCACCTTGTGTCAAGCAGGCCTTCACAAATGCCGATTTTTGGCAATAAACGCCGATTCAAACTTAAAAAAGCCGATTGAAAAATTTCCGAATCAGCTTTTTTTCCCAATAATAGTAAGACAAAATCTGATTAAAAATTCTTTAATGCCGGTTTGTTAACAATTAAAATTACTCAGGACAGTGTCACGATTCATTGAACTTCCCTTTCCACAGTAATTATCTAATACCTTAACAGTTAATTGATTACTAGTGTTCACATGGTATCATACATCACGTGCCTGTAGATAGTTAATAACCTCCCCTGAATTCTATATACAAGAGCTGACTAGATTGATAACGACCGTTTTCGGGTTACCAACAACAAGCTCACGACATTACACGTGGTTTTTGTATCTGTTATATGTCGATCTATTTTAGTTACCAGTGATGGGATTTTTGCAAGATATTACTAAGCAGTATTTATGAACATTATGTATATATGCGACATTGTCACACATCGACTTAATTTATGATTTAAACAACAGATATCCCGATGTACCAAACAGAATTCAGATTAACTGTTGATTGACATTTTGTTGGGGGGGGGAATTGATGTACCCGTTGCCTACCGCCGATTGACCTTACCGGTGTTTGTGGAGCCCTGGTGTCAGGATAATGTGACTGGGGAGTGGTATGCTTGTCTGCAGCATACTGACTCGGTGAGCTAGCACCTTAACAAATAATTTTCCTGAGTATGGGCTAGTACAAACAGACTTTAATGCACACTCAAACATCTCGGACATACACAAACTTGTTATAAGATTAATTTTAAGAGATTAACAAATTTTGCTGTTATTGTGAATACCTGTAACTGAAAATTAATAATGTGATGTTAAACAACATGATAACTAACAAATGAATCTTGTAGATCTGTGCATTATTTTGCATTTAAAAGTTCGGGTTCTTGCGATAGGTGTCAAAATGATCTAAAATGCTTGTGCTTACAGCTCTTAATTCTTCTTTCTGTTCAGATTTTGAATCTCACTTGAGTAGATCCTTGTGTGGGGAAAAGTGCTCTAGCCCATTCAGTCATGATTAATCCAACATTGTAACATTCTATCTGTTTATGACCGTATGAAGACAGACATTGACACAGAATCACATACCCTGAGATTTTTCTGACACAGAATCACACACCCTGAGGTTTTTCTGACACAGAATCACACACCCTGAGATTTTTCTGACACAGAATCACATACCCTGAGGTTTTTCTGACACAGAATCACATACCCTGAGGTTTTTCTGACACAGAATCACATACCCTGAGGTTTTTCTGACACAGAATCACACACCCTGAGGTTTTTCTGACACAGAATCACATACCCTGAGATTTTTCTGACACAGAATCACATACCCTGAGGTTTTTCTGACACAGAATCACATACCCTGAGATTTTTCTGACACAGAATCACACACCCTGAGGTTTTTCTGACACAGAATCACACACCCTGAGATTTTTCTGACACAGAATCACACACCCTGAGGTTTTTCTGACACAGAATCACACACCTTGAGGTTTTTCTGACACAGAATCACATACCCTAAGGTTTTTCTGACACAGAATCACATACCCTGAGGTTTTTCTGACACAGAATCACACACCCTGAGGTTTTTCTGACACAGAATCACACACCCTGAGGTTTTTCTGTCACAGAATCACACACCCTGAGGTTTTTCTGACACAGAATCACACACCCTGAGGTTTTTCTGACACAGAATCACACACCCTGAGGTTTTTCTGACACAGAATCACATACCCTGAGATTTTTCTGACACAGAATCACACACCCTGAGATTTTTCTGACACAGAATCACATACCCTGAGGTTTTTCTGACACAGAATCACATACCCTGAGGTTTTTTCTGACACAGAATCACACACCCTGAGGTTTTTCTGACACAGAATCACACACCCTGAGGTTTTTCTGACACAGAATCACACACCCTGAGGTTTTTCTGATACAGAATCACACACCCTGAGATTTTGCTGACACAGAATCACATACCCTGAGATTTTTCTGACACAGAATCACATACCCTGAGGTTTTTCTGACACAGAATCACACACCCTGAGGTTTTTCTGACACAGAATCACACACCCTGAGGTTTTTCTGACACAGAATCACACACCCTGAGGTTTTTCTGACACAGAATCACACACCCTGAGGTTTTTCTGACACAGAATAAGACACCCTGAGGTTTTTCTGACACAGAATCACATACCCTGAGGTTTTTCTGACACAGAATCACATACCCTGAGATTTTTCTGACACAGAATCACATACCCTGAGGTTTTTCTGACACAGAATCACACACCCTGAGGTTTTTAGCTCAACTGGCTAAAGCCAGATGAGCTTATGGCATGATGCGCGCGTGCGTGTGTGCGTGCGTGCGTGCGTGCGTCCGTTAACAGCAAAAACTCAGAAACTACTGGGCCAATTTTAGCAAAACTTTGCAGGAATGATCCCTAGAAGGAGTAGATGAAAATTTGTACAATTGGTTTCCATGGCAACCAAAAGTAGGTCACAGCGACCTAGAATGTAAAAAACCTAAAATAAGTTTCTTCTCTGAAACCATAGGTTATATTCAAAATCTGATGTGATATTTAGCTTCTAGACACCCTTAAACATGTAGGTTGTACATTTCGTGAAATTCTGTCAAAAACTAGGTTACGCGTTTTTAACGTTTTTCTGTCATACTTCGTAAAAAGTGAAAATAAGGCTTATAATGAGATATCAACTTTGAAAATCTTCTTCTCTGAAACCATGAAGCCTTAAGCTTTCATATTTGGCAGTTAATATCAGCTTGAGCCCCTTTACCAAGTTTGTACAAATGGTGGCCCCCGGTCTATTTTTGGCCCCACCCCAGGGGTCCATATATCTGCATATGCATATATGGCTTATAATGGAAAATCAACTTTGAAAATCTTCTTCTCTAAAACCATGAAGCCTTAAGCTTTCATATTTGGCAGTTAATATCAGCTTGAGCCCCTTTACCAAGTTTGTACAAATGGTGGCCCTGGGTCCATGTTCGGCTCCACCCCAGAGGTCCATATATCTGCATATGCATATATGGCTTATAGTGAGATATCAACTTTGAAAATCTTCTTCTCTGAAACCATGAAGCCTTAAGCTTTCATATTTGGCAGCTTGAGCCCCTTTACCAAGTTTGTACAAATGGTGGCCCTCGGTCCATTTTTGGCCCCACCCCAGGGGTCCATATATCTGCATATGTATATATTGGAAATCAAATTTAAAAATTTTTTTCTCTGAGACTGTAAGGCATAATGCTTTTATATTTGGCATTTAACATTAGCTCAAGTCCCTTTACCAGGTTTGTACAAATGGTGGCCCCCGGTCCATTTTTGGTCCCACCAAGGGGCACATATATCTACATATACTTATATGGGAAGTCAAATTTCAAAATATTCTTCTCTGAAACTGTAAGGCCTACAGCTTTTATATTTAGCATTTAACGTCAGCTCAAGTCCTTGTACCGAGTTTATATAAATGAAGGCACAAGAACCATTTTTGTCAGTTGAGCTCCACAGGCCCTTATGGGCCTCTTGTTCTGACACAGAATCACACACCCTGAGGTTTTTCTGACACAGAATCACACACCCTGAGATTTTTCTGACACAGAATCACACACCCTGAGGTTTTTCTGACACAGAATCACATACCCTGAGGTTTTTCTGACACAGAATCACATACCCTGAGATTTTTCTGACACAGAATCACATACCCTGAGATTTTTCTGACACAGAATCACATACCCTGAGGTTTTTCTGACACAGAATCACATACCCTGAGATTTTTCTGACACAGAATCACAAACCCTGAGGTTTTTCTGACACAGAATCACATACCCTGAGGTTTTTCTGACACAGAATCACATACCCTGAGATTTTTCTGACACAGAATCACATACCCTGAGGTTTTTCTGACACAGAATCACATACCCTGAGATTTTTCTGACACAGAATCACATACCCTGAGGTTTTTCTGACACAGAATCACATACCCTGAGATTTTTCTGACACAGAATCACAAACCCTAGGATTTTCTGTAAAAAAACGCATCATTCTGGGGTATAGTTTTTTATTCAGAAATTATTTTTATGGATGGTATATCAAATTGATAACATGTTTTACTCTCAAACAGCATTCAAACATTAGTCAAGATATGATGTGTTCATTTTATGGGAATACGTTTTTCCCAGGCCTACTGTAAAATCACAAATATTCATGGGGGATTAAATTTTGTTATTTTTTGGGTTACTGAAAACCAGGAAATTTAATGTCATCGAAAATTTTTACTTACCATTGCGGTCAATTGATTTATTTTCACAAAACTCATTTCCAACAAAAATTTTTGAAATGGCAAATTTAAAACCAACGAATATTAATGATTCTACAGTATTCTGTTACATCATTAATATTTTTTATTATTTTTACACATTACAGGGTAAAGAAAAAGCTGATGTTTTTGGATTTATAGCCAGAGAGAAGGGAAATGTATTTATTTGTCATCTGATGAAGTGTCATTCTTACTCCATTGTAAGTATATATAGTTCCTTTATAATGTCCATATCTTAGTAGTTCAAGGTCATTTGTAAAATGATGATAATGATAATGATAACAAAGGTCATTTGTAATTTAATGATAATGATGATAACAGTGATGATGATGATAATGATGATGGTATCCAAGACCTTATGGAATGGTGATGATGAAGAAGTTTACAAGGATGGTGATGATGATGATGATGATGATGATGATGATGATGATAATGATGATAGCCAAGACTTTTTGGAATAATGATAATTATGATGAGGATGATGCTAATAATTTTGAAGATTGTGATAATGATAAGATGATGATGACAGTGACAAAGATGATGACCAGAAAAGCCATTTGTAAGATGATGACGTTTTGCTGGTGGCATTAATGCAGCTTTGACCTTGACCTTTTAACCAATGACCTTGAACTATATATCAAAATGATCATCATATCAATACCTACAATATTCTAATATTCAAGCCTATACAAAAAGTTAATAGTTTTCAAGATAACAATAATGATAATGATGATGTTAGTAATGATGGCAAAGGCTGTTGGTAAGATGATGATGATGATGATGATGATGATGATAACAAAGGTCATTTGTAATTAAATGATGATGATGAGTGATGATGATGATAATGATGATGGTATCCAAGACTTTATGGAATGGTGATGATGAAGAAGATTACAAGGATGATGATGATGATGATGATGATGATGATGATAGCCAAGACTTTTTGGAATAATGAATTATGATGAGGATGATGCTAATAATTTTGAAGATTGTGATAATGATAAGATGATGATGACAGTGACAAAGATGATGACCAGAAAGGCCATTTGTAAGATGATGACGTTTTGCTGGTGGCATTAATGCAGCTTTGACCTTGACCTTTTAACCAATGACCTTGAACTACATGTATTTATCAAAATGATCATCATATCAATACCTACAATATTC
The DNA here is from genome assembly GCA_029721355.1 of Tegillarca granosa. Lineage (NCBI taxonomy): Eukaryota > Metazoa > Mollusca > Bivalvia > Arcoida > Arcidae > Tegillarca > Tegillarca granosa. The sequence goes on along the minus strand of CM056604.1, from coordinate 1,354,795 downwards.
TAATATTCAAGCCTATACAAAAAGTTAATAGTTTTCAAGATAACAATAATGATAATGATGATGTTAGTAATGATGGCAAAGGCTGTTGGTAAGATGATGATGATGATGATGATGATGATGATGATGTTAAAGAGACAGATTTTTAAGATATTTGGATGTGTAACATCTATTTTTTATCCTACAAGATAACATAGTCAATGTTAATGTTAGTAATATTTCTGATTAATTTAAACCTGTGAGTGTTTGTTAATAAAATAGACGGGATAGCCATTATTGTTAGACCAGAATGCTTCTGAGCATAGCTGATTTTCAAATGAGTTCGTTTGTCAAGGTCAACAATCTATCTGTGTTTGCTTTTTACAAACAAAGGGGATATTTTTCACAGAGCACAGCTACAATAAAGATGAAGTGGCTTTAAACAAATAACTCACTCCTTCCAAAATCACCAATCATCAAATCATATGACATGTCTTTGGTACTGCATCTTTGTAAATTTGATATTTTTTCACTTACATGAATTTATATATATATATTAAAAAAACTTTCTCTCGTGCCTGAAATATTGTGATATAAAGTGCTAAAAATTGCTATTTTATTACTTTTCATATTTATTAATCCAGTCTTTTGAAATAAGCTTTGAAAAAAAAGAGATTATAAAATATCGATACAGAATTAATCTCCTTATCTGTTTAACGCTTTAAAAAAATCTCATCTCTCTCAGATACAAGGATTATCTAATAGTTTTTCTCCTTATATTGATTAAGTTTAATCCTATCCCCCCTTTAAAAGCTCCAGAATCTGTAGCATATTCCAGAATTGATGTAGTAGAATCATTTAATAGTTTTAAGATAAAATGAATTTTTTATATTTTTTTATCGCGTAAATGTTAAGCTGGGTTTATTTTAAAAATATTGATTTTTGTTCGAATTCTGCTGCAGATATTTTATATTTGGAAACTTTGGAAATCATATTATTAAAGAAAATTCTTGTTATACTGGTCTTGAAAATAATTAAGAGTTAGAATCTTGCTGAGAATAACAGTTTTATTTTGAAATAGTTGTATATATTACAATAATATGTTTTTTTGTGACTTGCCTGTATTAATAAATATGATGTTATGTTGTACTGATTTGATACAGCATTTTGAACTTACTTCAGGAGAGAAAGGGGAGAAAGAGAGAGAGAGAGAGAGGGGGGGGTATGAGAATGTTTATGTTTACATAATTGGTGCATCATTGAAAAATCACTTTTGGGAGAGAGAATGTGGGGGGGGGGATAACCATTGGGATGTCAATGTCCATTGAAACTAGAAACACTACTTAGCATGGTGATTGTTAGAGAGAAAAGAACTAGTAAGCTAACTAGAGATAGAGAGAGAGAGAGAGACAGCAATAATCAGTGGGGCATCAATATCCATTGAAAATAGAAACACTAAGCATGGTGATTGTGAGAATAACATAGAACTAGTAAGCACTAGTAAGAGCGAGAGAGAGAGAGAGAGAGAGACAGAGACAGACAGACAGAGAAGGAGATTTTGAATATTATAGTCCTGGCTGTAGTTATGAAGGAAAGGAAGGAAGAAGGAAGTACACCAGAGTGCTTGTTCATATTTAATGTTTTGTTTTAGTTTTAAATTGTCATATATATACCTAAATCATGAAACTTCAAGCAATTTTTATTTGTTATTTAGGGAGTACTATTTATTTAATAAAATTAAAGTTTTGGAACAATAACTACATATATATATATATTATAGAAAAACAAAGAAAATATTACATAACTCTTGGTAACGGTTCGCATCTAGGGCAGAAAGATGTAATATAATGTAATACACACACACACACACATATATGTGTGTGTGTGTGTGTTTGTGTGTGTGTGTGTAATTCTTGGTTTGTATCTAGGACAGAAAGATGTAATATGATGTAATACAAAGTTTATGTGATTTACAATAATAGTTACCGGTATATGACAGATAGCAATCTACCATTTCAGATTGTTTGTCAGTATTGTCATGGTAACAAAAAAATGTAAATGGTAAAAAAATGATAAAAATATTGATTTTCTGACTAAATCAGAAATATGTAAGCCATTTATGATAATTGAAATTCAGAGGGTCTAGATAAGAAGTAACTGATGCTGGTTGGCCAATCAGGTTAAGATTGCAGGCTAATTATCCGGCCTGTTGTAGAAGCTCTCAGTTAGTTGGTCATGTGTTGGATTCCAGGTCCAAGAGCCTTGGTTTTGTGTCTAGTTGGAGGCACATTTAGACCTTTTTTGCAGCTCACAAGTTGTCACATATATCTTCTGACTTACCTGGCGTCAAAATAATTGACCGCTAAGGCAGAAAACTCTATAATTAAGTGTCTTAGTCAGGGAGCACCTAGAAGACACCAGAATGTATATAGGCTAATTTACAAAACAGATTAGGAATGCATAGCACCCTGACCTTTGGGAAAAATCTGTCTCACCCTAGGATCTCGAGTGAGAATAAAATCTATTTAGAGCTGCTGTGATCAGTCACAGAGATGTCTTAAGTGACGGTTTACTGATCCCAAAATATTAGAGGTCAGACAACAAGGGTCAGAGGTGTCATGCTTAAAGACGATGGTGTGTTCTGGCTGAGTGGTCTAAAGCTGGCCCTTACAAATCATAGTGCCTCTCCTTGCCTAGGTTCAAATCTCACTTAGGCAGATCCTAGTGTAAGAAAGTTTGTCTGTTCATTTGTCAAAGGTTATTGGTTTTCTCCAGGTTCTCTGGTCTCTTCCACTACCCCAGATCAATCTGTCTCGATTTATGTGATAGAATCTAAACTGAGGTGAGAAATACCATTTCTTCACATTCAGTTCTCTGAAAGACTAGCCATAGTTTCACACTTTAAATGAATTGACTATTAAGTTAGCATTGTTTATTTGTATTTTAATTATGACGCCTAATAAAACCAATTACATATGGTATTTTACATAAAGTTGGCTTAGATAGTACTGTAGCTTCTTCTCAATATAAAGCCCACTTGTTTTTTGTGACCGGTGTTTAAAGTCATTCTGTTTTCTCAGACCTGTATATAAAGACCACCTGTCTATAAATATAAAAGTCAGTATGTCATAGATACCATGAATTATATTTACTATAATTCATACCAAAGTGTGTTTCATGTTTTCGAGAATAATTCGCCTATTTATATAGTCCAAGAGTTCATTTAACCAATAACAAGTGATTTGTAGATATTTAAGTCAACATTACTTCATTCTAGTCCATTAAATCTATATCTAATCCCCCCATGATAATTCCGTTCCCCCGATGATAATTTCAAGAACGAGCACTAACATAGATATATTGACGTCTATAATTATATATACTTTATCCGATACTACTTGTTAACGTTTTTATACAGTTATCCTCTGTAGATTATGTTATTGCCTTTTATAGGCTGAAAAATCAAATTATTGCCATTTATGCTTAAAAAATACTGTCATATTTTGTACACAAAGAACATTTTGATGATTAAAACATCTGATTTATCCTAAGGTTAATTAGTTATTAAGAGACCTCATCAATCCCGAGTTTTCAAGCAGTGTAAACTTGTATTTTATTTGAAGTCTTGATTAAATTAAAACAAATCATTTGAGAATATTGATAATAATGTTAATTATCCTGGGTAAAGTCAATTATGATTAATTTAACCATCAAACATGTAGACAAGGTGTATACACAGTGGTGGATCAAGGATTCTGTTTGGGGTGGGGTGGTGTGGGGGGTGGTAGAGCAAACTGACAAATTTTATTATTATTTGTGACAGAAGTTTTGACCTTTACAGTGTGCTAAGGTCAATGTGCAGGGAGGTTTCTTTAGCTTGCAACATTTGCTGTGACAAAGACCCACAACTTATAAACACATATATATATATATATATATATATATATATATATACAATCATGTTTTTTTTTTCTCTCGTTTTGTATGTACTTGTCATCATTTTTCAGTGTTAAGTCTGAAAAATTTAAAACATATTTAAATGAATTTGTATCAAAGAGAAATAAGAAAGGTTCCTAAGAATCAATTATTCCATTATATCACTGAAACCTTTAAAAATTTTGGCCTTTCATTCACGTGAAAATGATATCATATTGATCAGAACTATCAGATAATTAGACTGGTTCAGATTTAACTGTAAAACTATTAATAATGATTGATTTACTTCATTGTATTTTTATAGAACTCAATATAAAGGATATTCTGTTTTGATTATTTTCTAGGTTGATGAAATAATGGCAGTTCTAAGGATGTCATTTCAGTCAGCGTATGAACAAAATCGACAGCAGATCTGTATTATGTGTCCGCTACATCAACTTCATCGTCTTTGTCAGGAAATCAATGGTACTTTATTTGTTTTTTATTTTCTCCCCACATGAAAGAAAGAGAGAATATGTATTGGGGTTATCTTTCATGTGTTGTCATTTTATTTTCTCCCCACAAGAAAAAAGGAGAGAATATGTATTGGGGTTACCTTACCTGTGTTGTCATTTTATTTTCTCCCCACAAGAAAGATGGAGAGAATATATTGGGGTTACCTTACCTGTGTTGTCATTTTATTTTCTCCCCACAAGAAAGGAGGAGAGAATATGTATTGGGGTTACCTTTCCCCTGTGTTGTCTCCCCACAAGAAAAAAGGAGAGAATATGTATTGGGGTTACCTTTCATGTGTTGTCATTTTATTTTCTCTCCACAAAAAGGAGGAGAGAATATGTATTGGGGTTACCTTACCTGTGTTGTCATTTTATTTTCTCTCCACAAAAAAGGAGGAGAGAATATGTATTGGGGTTACCTTACCTGTGTTGTCATTTTATTTTCTCCCCACAAGAAAGGAGGAGAGAATATGTATTTGGGCTACCTTACCTGTGTTGTCATTTTATTTTCTCCCCACAAGAAAGGAGGAGAGAATATGTATTGGGGTTACCTTACCTGTGTTGTCATTTTATTTTCTCCCCACAAGAAAGGAGGAGAGAATATGTATTTGGGCTACCTTACCTGTGTTGTCATTTTATTTTCTCCCCACAAGAAAGGAGGAGAGAATATGTATTGGGGTTACCTTTCCCCTGTGTTGTCATTTTATTTTCTTCCCACAAGAAAAAAGGAGAGAATATGTATTGGGGTTACCTTATCTGTGTTGTCATTTTATTTTCTCCCCACAAGAAAAAAGGAGAGAATATGTATTGGGGTTACCTTACCTGTGTTGTCATTTTATTTTCTCCCCACAAGAAAGGAGGAGAGAATATGTATTGGGGTTACCTTACCTGTGTTGTCATTTTATTTTCTCCCCACAAAAAAGGAGGAGAGAATATGTATTTGGGTTACCTTACCTGTGTTGTCATTTTATTTTCTCCCCACAAGAAAAAAGGAGAGAATATGTATTGGGGTTACCTTACCTGTGTTGTCATTTTATTTTCTCTCCACAAGAAAAAAGGAGAGAATATGTATTGGGGTTACCTTACCTGTGTTGTCATTTTATTTTCTCCCCACAAAAAAGGAGGAGAGAATATGTATTGGGGTTACCTTACCTGTGTTGTCATTTTATTTTCTCTCCACAAGAAAAAAGGAGAGAATATGTATTGGGGTTACCTTACCTGTGTTGTCATTTTATTTTCTCTCCACAAGAAAAAAGGAGAGAATATGTATTGGGGTTACCTTACCTGTGTTGTCATTTTATTTTCTCTCCACAAGAAAAAAGGAGAGAATATGTATTGGGGTTACCTTACCTGTGTTGTCATTTTATTTTCTCTCCACAAGAAAAAAGGAGAGAATATGTATTGGGGTTACCTTACCTGTGTTGTCATTTTATTTTCTCCCCACAAGAAAGGAGGAGAGAATATGTATTGGGGTTACCTTACCTGTGTTGTCATTTTATTTTCTCCCCACAAAAAAGGAGGAGAGAATATGTATTGGGGTTACCTTACCTGTGTTGTCATTTTATTTTCTCCCCACAAGAAAGGAGGAGAGAATATGTATTGGGGTTACCTTACCTGTGTTGTCATTTTATTTTCTCCCCACAAGAAAAAAGGAGAGAATATGTATTGGGGTTACCTTATCTGTGTTGTCATTTTATTTTCTCCCCACAAAAAAGGAGGAGAGAATATATTGGGGTTACCCTACCTGTGTTGTCATTTTATTTTCTCCCCACAAAAAAGGAGGAGAGAATATGTATTTGGGTTACCTTACCTGTGTTGTCATTTTATTTTCTCTCCACAAGAAAAAAGGAGAGAATATGTATTTGGGTTACCTTACCTGTGTTGTCATTTTATTTTCTCCCCACAAGAAAAAAGGAGAGAATATGTATTGGGGTTACCTTACCTTTGTTGTCATTTTATTTTCTCCCCACAAGAAAGGAGGAGAGAATATGTATTGGGGTTACCTTACCTGTGTTGTCATTTTATTTTCTCCCCACAAGAAAGGAGGAGAGAATATGTATTGGGGTTACCTTACCTGTGTTGTCATTTTATTTTCTCCCCACAAGAAAGGAGGAGAGAATATGTATTGGGGTTACCTTTCATGTGTTGTCGTTTTATTTTATTTTGGTTTTGTTAGCCAGGTATAGTCATTTGGATAATGTCATCTAATTCTTGTTATCCAGGTGTTTCCATCCAGGAATTTTTTTCTAGGTGTTGTTAGCCAGGTATTGTCATTTGGATGCTATGGAATTCTTGTAAGCTAGGTATAATAATATCTAGGTTTTTATCACCAGGTGTTGCCATCGAGTTGTTTTCTTTTAGGTTTAATTATCAGGGTGTTTTTCAAGGTTTTTGTAATCAAGGTATTTTCAACTTAGTGTTATCTAGGTGTTTCCATTCAGGTGTTATCATTTAGGTGTTCTTCTTTGTAAACATTTATACATGATATGTTTTAAATTGATCTTTATCTTATCCGATAAAGGTGACGTAACTAGAACCTGCCACAATTCCTAGTATTATTGAGTTTTGTTTGTTTCTGTACAATTCCTAGATTGATTATTTTAAAAGGATTTCAACCAGCTAGATTAATTCATTCCATGGATCTTACAAAAGATCCTTGCCTTACTGGAGCACCCCATGAGTTAGATATTATCAAAAAGGTCAAGGCCATCCATCCTCCATCTTTTGACCTTACAAGAAATCGATGCCTTACACAAGCAGTCCATGAGTTATTGTCAATAAGGTCAAGGCCATCCTCCAATACTCTGACCTTACAAGAGATCCTTGCCCTACAGGAGCAGCCCATGAGTTAAAGATTATAAAAAAGGTCAAGGCCATCCATCCTCCATCTTATTGTACACTAAAAATTATACACATTGAGACAAAAAAGTTTTTATCTCACTATAATAGTGTTTGAGGCGAGATTGTGCTGTAACTGTTTCATTTTCAGACAGTTCTGTATTGGCATTTAAGGACAGACAGACAGCATTCCTCATTACTGCTCCAGGGAATTATATCATATCTAGTGTAAAGCTTTTAGAGTGATTGATATAAAAATTTAGTTATTAGCTGTAAGTCATTGTTTTTGTACTAAAAAAGTTATGAACAATGTGGCTGTCTTGAAGTCTGTCTTTTTTTGATTTTTTAAAAAAATCCTTCTGAAATTTAATACCAGTAATTGGGTTCATCAGCATAATACCTATACACCCCCCCCCTCCAGCATATGTGCTGATCTTTTATTTCTGTTGGATAAAGAATGGCACATAAATAAAACTTTTTCAGTAAAATTATTCTGTTCCATCATTTTTATATTCATGACAAACTTCTTCCGTAATATTCAGTTATTGGTTAATGATCAACTTGTTTGCTGGTTAACCCTGTATTCTGAATGTTGCTGAAGGTAGGTGACAGTTTATAGATATAAAAACTTTATAAAACAGAGATTTACCCATGTGTCTTCTGCTTCATGATACTTGTCTATATTTGTACTGTATGTATATTAGGCCTCAAAAAAAAAATTCAGACATTTCTATTTTTTATAATTGCCTTTTGTAATTTTTGTTCTGAGTTATTCTTTGCTTTTTTATCATAATTAAAGCCTTTAAGCTCTCACTGCTCTTGAACAGGTAGAACCTTCAGAACTGAAGGTCATGGGTATCTAACCCTGGATGGATCATACATAAGATTTTGAATATTTGAGATGCTCCTTATTGTTTGGCTTTAAGAGAACAGAGTATCAACTGGTTTATTTAAATTAAAAGAGTTATCACTTGTGAATGTTGCAGCCACCAATGTAGAGAAATAGAAAATTAAGCTTTTTGTCGAGCTTGGCAGTGTCATAAGGAGATACTTAGGTGTTACTTTTCCGGTGTCGTAGGTGGTGGAAGTGGCGTGTCAAAATGTGGAAGTTTATGTTTAAGTAATTTATTTTCTACTCAAGCAAAAGCTAACGCGGCGAGACATTTAAATCCGTGGGATTCTTGTTAAATAATATAGTTGATGTTGATTTAGAAATTTTTTTTTTAGATTCCTATATCAGTTATTATAAGATTGATCTAAATCCATGGTAACAGTTATCAGTGAACTGACAAAATCTTATTTCATTTTACATGGATTGAGTTATAAGACATTTGAATGCTTATCTGTTGTAGACATCAAGATCAAATTCAAAATCGTTTTTGTGAATTGACAAAGAGTCTATACATAAATCTGTTACATTAGTCAATCTTTTAAAGATAGACAAAAAAAGTTACAACTGTCAAACCATTGTGTAATGTTTTTTTTTTGCAGGTCTAAAGCCGCAGGAAGCTTATGAATTAATTACAAAAAGATTACACAATTTACCAGATAGAGATGCTAATGAAATACTGGCTATTGTCAAGGTGGGTTTTATTGAAGTCTGTGTCAAGGTTTACATAGCATGAATTATATACATGTATTAAATGTAACATACTTTGATGGTAACATAGTCAGCCTATTTTGAAATGATATTTTTAAATTTTCTCCAGTGACTGAGTGGTCTTAGGCATGCTTACAGATCACAGCACCTCTCACCGCCTAGGTTGGGACCCCATCTTGGGCTGATCCTTTGTCAATTTGCTTATGGAATGACATTGCTTTTCACTGGGTGCTCAAGTTTCCTCCACCATCTAAAACTGACAACCAAATAAAAGTGAAAAAAATTTGATTGGGAAGTAAAACACCATTAATCCAATCCAATCTGAATTTTCTCTAAACTACAGTCTAAAAATGATCTGTGTTATACATTCATGTATGTTGATACATTACCCTTTGCAAAACTTTTTTTTTTTGATTTTATCAAACATGATTGTCTATAGAAACCAGCAGCATTCTTTCTGAGAAGAAATTTCATCTTAATATAGTCTGCAGCATACACATATATAGATCACATTGCCTCACAGTCTAGGTTTGAAGTTCATGCTGGACAGTACATTGCTGACTGGTCAGTGATTTCCTCTGGCTACTCTTTTTTCCCTACCATTCTAGAACTAAACACCATGTTACCTATAAGTAAAATAGTTTTGACTATGATGTTAAACTACATTAATCCAATCTACTTACAATAAAACGAAGTAGCATTAAAACAGATGACATTAACATGATAATTTATATACAATATGGCAACTAGCTGCCCCATAGATGTGAAATCCTGATATTTATGGCATGTATATTAATTTTGTCTCCCTTACAAGAGTGAGTACTTTACAAGCTGAGCTAACTTACTTTTTGTTGAATATTGGTAAAGTAAAACATTTTAAGGACAATGACAAAATTATTATTGAGGAAAAATATTTTTTTCTTTTACATTACAGGCAGAAAATCCCCAGAGTTATGAAGAGACTGTTGAAGTCATGATGATTGGATTACGTAAGCTTTGTGAAAATCGTCAGCGAGAACATACTCACATATCTGACCATAATAAAAATACATTTAAAACTGAGGTATTGGAATATTTTATATAGTTTTAATCTTCTTAAATCCTTAATCTTTTTATATTTTATTTCACAGTTAAACAAAAGTTTACAAGATATACACTGACACCTCCATTACATTCCTATTTTCTTTAAGACTGCTACTGCTTCAAGCTACATGTATTTCTTGACTTATTTCTGTCCTGCATACAGAGACCTTCAAAGGTTAAGGCCATGAAGTCAAATTATCTTTTAGGGTAATTGTAATACTTGCTGAATTTTTTTTAAATTTATTGTAAATAGCATTTTAATTATTTTCTTGTAGTCCATTGAGAAAGTAAATATGTACCAAGCTTGTCAAACTGTCCATAATTCTGTTTTTTTTTCAAAAAAAAATCTTAAGTCTTCATATACCTTACCTTAATCCTCTTTGTACGTATGTGTACATAAGGCCACCACCAGCTCTCTCCACAACTGTCTGTCCTGAGCCCTCTTTTCTGCTTCCTTCCACCTTATCCCTAACTCCTTCAACTCTTTCTCTGCTGTCCACCTTCAAGTTTCCTTTGGCCGTCCCTGTTTCCTCTTTCCATCTGGAGTCCACTTCAGTGACACTCGTGTAGTGCTGCTGATATCCTGTCTATATACATGTCCAATCCAGTCTTCATATAATTTATCATTAATGTCAGTTTAAATATATTGACTGTCCATTAGTTTTTGAACTTTTCACAAAATTAATCATCAAGGTTAGGAAGGTCGGACATGTTTCCTAGTTTTACTGTAACTTTCCAAATTTTTCTCGTAAACTTTTTCCCTTAACAGTGCAGGTATAGATAGAGTCATAGGTAAACTGACAGTGGAGGCCATCACATTGTTCTTGTTTGTTTTTCTCAACGTAAGGAGTAATAAGAGGGATAGTTAGGCCATTACTAATTAAATTGGATTCTACTTTGTCATCATTGTCACCTGAATGTAGTTACCTGTACAAAAAATTAAGTTTCATAATTAGTTGTCACAATACTATTATTTTTCAGTTTAACATTCTAGAAAGCAAGGTCACCAAAGCATCTTCAGCATTTGATAGTTTGAAAAATAAATGTAAGAAAAGTCTAGCAACATCATTTGAAACATTACTATCGAGGGTAAGTACTAAGTCATAAATACAGTATTTAATCCTAAAATTAAAAAATTGTTAAGATGTTGATGTAGAAATTGTAAATCAATAATTTACTCAAAAATTTGGTTGTGTCTCTACTGCTCCAACAAATCTTTGTTGGTATTTTGTCAGTTTTATTACTTTATAATGCATGTAATTTGGGAATTCAATATTTTTCAAATACCAGCAGTGTCTGTCTCATAATTACTCAAGCTTGACAAGAAATAAATACATGTATTTTTTTTTTTTTACACCATTCCCTCCACCCACCTTTTTGTTGGAATGTTGTCAAACGATTCTACACATTTGTGACCACTTCCCGATTGTTTCTATCATGTTTGTATCATCACATTAACGACGGTATTTATAACTGGTGTTTGATGGTTTTTATTGTTTCCTTCAGAATCGTAAGAAAGAAGAACATAAAGATGCCTTTAGGAACAGAAGTGGTACAACAGATAGTGAAAGTAGCTGGACTCGTTCTTATGTATGTAATTGTAATATATTAGTACCTGGATTTAGAGATAACTGTTTTGTATTTGAAGAGTTCAGACCGTAAAACGTGGATTTTACTGTCGCAAATTCAGGTCTACCTGGTGGAGCCAGGTAACCGGTATTTGTGACAATAAAATCCATGTTTTATGGTCGGAACTCTTCAAATACAAAACAGTTATTTCCATTCTAATGCAAAATAAATAAAATACTGTAAATCAGGAAATTAATGCGAGCAGGAAATTAATGCGAAAAATGTGAGGCCCGTTTAATCGCATTAATTTCTTGTCGCATTTATTTTCCGATGTTGTATTCTGTATATTTATTGTAAATTGAGTTACCTCCCTTAACCAGAAGTTGTTATCGTAACTGATTAATATTAGAGCACATTCTAATTCAAGTAGCCGTAATTTTTTCTGTTTCTTTCCTACTGGGAATTTTGCTACGTGTGGAATCGTGACTGATACATCATTTTGAACCTTGACTGGAACAACAAATTGAAAGTACTGTGATTATAAGTAATCTAACATTCTAAACTTGTGAGTTGAAGACGAACATCAGTTAAACACATGCCAACATGGACGTCCTACTAGTAATTTTCAATGCTTTATTTTAATAAAAACTCCAAGCGTTCTATTTGAGTATGTTTGTTTATTTAAAAAAAACACGCATTTCTTTGTTCTGATAATCCTTTACCACCCTGGTTAATTTAAAACAATGGGTCATCGTCACTTAAAAATTTACCCTCGGCACACCTCGCTGTTTATTTTAATAATGTCTATCGAAAGTTTGTTTATAACGTGTTTTTAAATTAAGGAAGACATAATATAATTTCTGAGTCCATAATTTAATGTTTATAATTTTAAGATATAAAACAGGCTAAAATTTTAAAATCGAAATTTAAAAAATCGCATTAATTTCAATACGCATTTTAATTCAAAATCGGCAATTCGCATTAATTTCATGAGGCATTAATTTCCTGATTTACAGTATACTAAAAATCAGTTTAATTGATGGAAATCCCCACTGCTCCGATCAGAGTTTATTTTTAGTTTACAGATGCATCACTAAATCATTAATGTATACCGATGTCGTTATGCTAAAAATATAGTTCTATCAAGAAAACACTTTAATAATTTTACTGTTTGAAATAAATAACAGATTTATATTGATCCAATATCTGTTTCTATGAAAAAAATTGGCAATACAGAATCGTCGAAATCATCAGAGTCCATCATTTTTTTTTGTAAACAAAAGCATGTGTACCGGCGCTTTGGAATACATTACGTAATCGTTACCTAGATAGCATGCGACATCTTAACTCCGACCGTAAAACAGAGATTTTACTGTGTTCTAGGTCCAATCAAAATTCTGTTTACAAAATATTTGCATTACAATATCTATTTTGTGGCATGAGTGGCTAAGTGGCTTAAAGTTTGGTCTACAGATCACGGTGGATTGATTTCCACTATGGCAGATCCTAGTGTAAATAAGTCAGTCAGTTTGCTTGTTAATAGTTCAAGACCTGTTTTCCTTGGGTAGTCAATACTATTTAAAATGTCTTGTTGTACATTTACTTGATTAATTTGTAACAAGTAAGAGTGACTTTTAAAACATCTTTTTAATTTCTTTGTATATAATTTTTTTATGAAGTGTAAAAATTAAAAAAAAATATGTGAAACAAAAGTCTGAAAACAAATCATGAAATCATTTATATTTAAGTGCATATATAACCTTATATGATTTAATTAACCAGGATTCTTCTGCCACTTCTACACCAGAAGCTTCACCATTGCCGTCTCCAGCATTTCCAATTAAAGACACATCATTTCACTTTCCTAGTCCACCATCTTCTCCTCAACCAGGAAGACCTCGGAGTTCAACAGTTGGAGCCATTCCAGATCCAAAATTAGCATCTCGATACAGTGATACTGGACATCTAGACAAGACTCCACACACAGTTGACTTCAGAGAACATGCCACCAGGAGATCAAGCACAAATAGTCCAATGAAACAAATGTGAGTTAGCTCCCTTTGATTGATAGTAACACTTTTTCTCTGACTTTAGATTGTCTATTTTCTTAATAAAGATTTCAATAAAAATAATGTGAGCAAAACTGTCATGAATGTGTACTTTTAATAAAACCTGTATTTTATTCAAAAAAAAGATTAAGATAATTATTGCCTTCCAGATAAAATGTCAATTAATAAATGAATAGATAGATAGATAGACAGACAGACAGATAAATGTGTATGTTATACTAAAAAGGATCTATTAGCAGAGAAAAACATGTCAAACAATACTTGTTAAACAACCAATATCCAATGTTCAAAGTAATTACTTTAAACAGTTATAATTTAATATCTAAATTCTGTTATATCACACTACAATGCAAACACAATGTAAATGCATGTGCTCGTTTTTCATGTTATACTCCAATAAACTACACAACCAAAGCAACGCTAAAAGTGAATGGCGTGAGGTATGACTCTTTCCATTTCATTGGCTAAAATTGTTTGTTGATAATAGTTCCAATGTGGAGAAATTTTTTTCAGTTATAAAAAATCAAGAAAAAATAAAACAAAACATTGTTTTATGTTTCAGTTTAAGTGTTTTAAATTAAATTATAAGGAATAACTTGTGTTTTTAACAAATTTGTAAAGTCATAACATGAAAAAAGGTGTGCACACTTTTTATACCGCGCTATGCACATTATGAAGTGTGCACACCGTTTTTCATGTTATGACTCAATAAACTTGTTAAAATCACAGGTTATTCCTAAAACTTACAGATTTAAGTCATAACTGAATTTGCAACTAAATTTTTTAAAAATTAGTCTTCTCAAAACTGTATGAAACTTAACAGTTTTTTTTTTTTTACATAAATGTTTGTGTAAAAGTAAATACATGTACTATTTTAGCATGAAAAACTTTGGTAATACTTAAGATTTTACATTACCTGTTGATTTGACAGATCACCTTGATATAGTTAATTGTACAGGTGTTAATCAAAATCTGGTATATCACTCACCTTATAAAAACAGGTACTAGTATTTTACTTGTAAAGGAGTCCTTAATTAGAGTAGTCATGTTAAATTGTCCAATCAGCTTATGTAATTATAAATAGAGAGCAGTTTGTATTTGGTTGAGTTGATCACTGGTCATTTTCAGTAAGAGTTAAAGGTCTACTGTTGGTATATAAATAGACTTGGTATACAGGTGAAATGTATATTTCCAGTAAAAATAAATAAGTAAATTTAAGAATTTTTGAATGTTAAACAATGTTTTCCATATTTGGAAAGTTTTTTAATGATGTTCTTGAGGATTATAGTCAAAAGTTATTGTTTAAAAGTCCTGCACCATTGAATTTTGTCATACTTATTAGGTAAGAATTTATTGTTTACACAAATAAAAATTTATTACTATTTTTTCTGTATATAAAGTTTTAATTTAACAAAGAAAAAAAGTTTTAAGTACATAATTTATTGAATTTATATGGTTCAAAATTTTTTTTTTTTTGAAATTTGCAAAAAAAATTACTTTCAATCAAATGTCATGTTTTACCAAATCCATGACAACATAAATGTTAAAGTTTTTGTTTATAATATGACAATGCATGATGATTTGACACAGACATAGACACTGCTGGTACATGTATTTGAAAAATATTGAGTGCCCAAATTACATACATTATAAAGTAATAAATCTGACAAAATACCAACAAAGATTTGTTGGAGTAGTAGAGACACAACCAAATTTTTGAGTAATTTTGATTTGAAAGTTTCCTATGTACCATTTTTTCAACAAAAAAAAAAATAATATAAAAAAATAATAAAAAAAGAATTATGATAAAAATTGTCAATAAACAAAATGGTAGTTGGTATTTAATCATGCAAAAAGATAAAACTCTTTAGTTCTCAGAATCCCAGCTTGATTACTAGGGTCTAAGATGTAAAAAAATGATTAGTTTTATCGAAGGTTGATCAGTTTAATCGAAGGTTGATCAGTTTAATCAAAGGTTGATCAGTTTAATTAAAAGTTAATCAGTATAGTTAAAGGTTGATTAATTAATTAAATTGATAATCACACATTTAAAACATTGATAAGATTAACTTTTCATTTAAAATATATAGTTTTAAAACAATATGTTTAAGTTTAATGAAATCCTGTTTTCTTTTTGACTTTTCAACTAAAACATTCACAGAATATATTTAATATTATGCAAAAAAAAAAAAAAAGAAAAAAAAAAAAAAAAAAAAAAAACAGATTTTCACTTATCAACTGGTTAAATTAATTAAGCTTCAAACAACTTGGTCCAGAAGTTAGTTTAAACAGTATTTATTTCATTAAGTCATTATACAAACAAGTTTATGTTACACGAATAAGGGATTCCAGAACAAGAGTGAGACTCTAGATCTTATATAAACTATAGTCTCCCTGAAAGGTCCAGAAGTTTAATCAATGAACGACTCAAATTTAACAAATATTAAGAATAACAAATTAGTTTTAACCGACACTGAAAACTGTGTTTTTAAGTTTTTCTAAAATTCTATTTATTTTTTTGTTTTTAAAAAACAAATCACAAAATATTTGATAGAAAATGCATAAAAGACTTTTGACTGGTTATTCATATCAGATTTTGAAAACTCTGTCCTAAAGTGTAATGTTTTGTAATTGTTGTGTAGTATTTATGACATTGACTCCATTTTTTTCAAGTCTTGTATTGCCATAAGGCGGGACTCAGGTGTTACTTTTCTGGTGTCGTCTTAGGCAGCAGCAGTGGGGACAGCAGTGGCAGCGGCGGCGTGAAAGTTTATGTTTAAGTAATGTATTTTCTACTCGATCAAAAACTAACCAGGTGAGACATTTAAATCCGTAGAATTCTTGTTAATAATAAATTGATTTTGTTTGTAGGTTTCTATTGGCAGGAAGTGGTTCTGGGAAACATAACAACCATTCTTCACATAAATCTCCTTCCAATCATGACGGCTCACCAAACTATACTCCGGGACGTAGGGGATCCTGGAGACAGGCAATATTTAATCGTGTTGTTACACCAGTCAGAACACCACACACACCAACAGTTGAAGGTACAGTGGATAAAATGCCATGCATGCATCTTTATATACATATTTCATTGCATTGTGCCTTTTCTTGCTGTTTTTGTTCCTGTTTTTGATTATGTTTATTTCATTAGATTGCAATTTAATGAGTTTAAAAAACTAGCATTATTTTAGAGTATAATGTTGGACTAAAGTCATAGATAAAAATTAATTATTTTCGACACTTTGCAACAAAAATCTGGTACACAGAGAGAAGATACAATACCATAACTTTTAAGAGAATTTATTGGAACTTCATGTACATGCAAATTGAAATAATATTTGCTGCAAATGAATGATCCTAGTTATTTTTTTACCCATAAGCCTTCACTTTAAATACTCCACCACCAAGACTCCATAGAAATTAATTGTTCAAGGAACATTATTGTTGAGCCTGGCATCATTTTAAGACAAGACTTAGGTGTTACTTTTGCTGTGTTGTCGGCAGTGGTGGTGGCAGCGGCGGCAGTGGCATGTCAAAATTTGAAAGTTTATGTTGAGGTTGTGTATTTTCTATTTAATCAAAAACTAACCAGGCAAGATGTTTAAATCTCTGGAATTTTCACCATTGAAATATCCTACCCTTTTGCTAAACAGTGGTTTTGTTTGCCTAAAATTACTACCGAATAAAGGTAGTTTCCCCTTGAGAAATTAGACTAAATTTTCCCAATTTGACAACTAAAATTCCCCAAAAGGCAACAGTGACACACAATCAAATAGTTTAAGTTAAATCCAGTTGTCCAAAACTGTTCTGACAGACAAAAAATGTTAGATATTGTCACAATATAAGCTCTTTGCAATGAATTTCAAAATTCTAAGCGTAATATGTGACATAGAAAGAGTCCAATTTTTCCCAATCTGAAAGGTAGAAGGTAGTTTTTAAAAACCGTAGCAAAATCACTGCTAAAGTTCTGATATTTTGACAACAGTGTGTATTTGTTTGTACTATAGAACAACCAGAAGAAGAGATCAAAGTTAAAGGTTGTACCTTAACACAACAAGAAATCCGATCTTTGTGGAAAAAGGCGATACTTCAAACATTACTTCTGATACGTATGGAGAAAGAAAAACAGGATATTAAAGGTGAGAATTCAGGGGAGATAAATAAGATATTAAAGGTGAGAAAGCAAGGGAGGTAAATATGTGATGGGTTAAAGAACATAAGATATTAAAGGTGAGAATACAAGGGAGGTAAATATGTGATGGGTTAACGAACATAAGATATTAAAGGTGAGAATACAAGGGAGGTAAATATTTGATGGGTTAACGAACATAAGATATTAAAGATGAGAACTTAGTGGAGTAAAATATGTGATGTTTTAATGAATAGAAACTACCGTATACAATAAAGGTGAGAATTCAGGGACGGTAAATATGTGATGGTTTAATGAACAGAAACGAGACATTAAAGGTGAGAAATCAGGGGAGATAAATATGTGATGTGTTAATGAACATTAACCTTGAAAATATAATTACATTTTATATTTCATTTACTCTGTTAAATATGTATATCTTCTGGTCTTTTGACTGGTATATAATATCTGATGTTTTGAATAATATGTAAAAATAAAATCTGTCTAATGTCACTTACAACTCTGGCACATTGAAATAAGAATGGAACAGAAACTGAAGGTCTTGTCATGTGACCAGCTGATCATGTAATTTCATGTTACAAGAAAAACCAAAGTAATTTGATGGATCTTTAGTTTAATTTTTTCTACCAGCAGCACCCTGTTTTATCAGATTTGGGATTGTAGGGAAAAAATTTCATATCTGAACTCAAAATCAAGAATATGATTTGCCTAGATGTACCTTTTTCGGTATCTTGCTAAGTATTGGTTGGGCATTATAACAAGGATATTTCTATTACAGAAATAAAACATGTTTTTAAAAAATATATTAACAACATATTTGAAAACCTTTTAATTATGTTGGAAGTAGCTTTCAAGCTCATATGGTTTCAGCTAGATTTGCTATTAGTTTTCCTAATATGTTCAGTGCCTCTCATTGCTTCGGCTAGAATCCCACTGTAGCAGTTCCCACTGTGGAAAAGTTTTTCAATCTGATTGCTGAAGGTCAGTGAGTCTCTCCCAGTACTCTGGTTTCCTTCACCAGAACTGGCCACCTAAATATATTTAAAACCACTGCGACATCTCGATATAAGTGAAATATTCTTGACTGGGATGTTAAACACCATTACTGAACTCAACTCAATATATTTGAAAGAATCTTCACTAGCATAAAATGATATATTCATTCCACTTCTTAATGCATGAATTCTAACTTTGACATAACTTAATAGCATTCAGAACAGATAAAATGTATTATGGGAGGTTGGGTTCGAACCCAAGCCGGGTTTGACTGAGACATAAAAATTGATAGTGATTTAAATTTTGCCAAGCACCCAACATGTAGAATTGAAAAAACACTGGGTCCTTGGGATTAAACCCGATGCCTCATGACAGTTTGGCACGCTAAAGAATCCTCCTTGCATATTGCCCTAAGCACAATGCAAAGGTAAAAAATTCTGCCACTTCAACTATAGAAGGTGACATCTCAATATAAGTTAAGTATTGTTGACTGGGATATAAAACCCAATTAAATCAAATCAAAATAAAACCGATGAAATAAGTGGGATAAATATTAATTGTGTTTACAGATCATTTACAATCAGGTATGTCAAATCATTTTATACCTTATCCTACCTGCCATAATGTTAGAACACCTTCATTTTTCTACTTTCATTTTTAGCTCACCTGAGCCAAAGGCTCAAGTGAGCTTTTCTGATCAAAATTTGTCTGTCGTCGTCGGCGTTGTCGTCGTCGTCGTCGTCGTCCGCGGCGTAAACTTTTACATTTTCAACTTCTTTTCTAAAACTATGAGGTAGATTTCAATGAAACTTGGTCAGATGCATATATGGGCCAGTGCAATTCAGATTTGTTCGTGACGTTGTCATGGCTCCCAAAACTAGGTCAAGGTGACCCATGGTTCCAAAAAACTTAAAAAATCTTCTTCTCTGAAAGCGATGATGGGAGAAAAAATCTGATGTGATATTTGGCTTCTCTAGGGTCTTAAGATTATAAATTGTTCATTTCGTGAAATTTGGTAAAAAATTAGGTTACGCGTTTTTGCGTTTAATTTTGAAAATTTCGTAAAATGGCTTCAAATTATTATAACTTGACTATATGAATAGATATTGACATGGGGTTTTCAGTTTTGACTTTTTCTTGAAATAACCTTCAAAATGGGGTCAAGGTCAAAGTTCAAGGTCATGACCTAGTTTGTAATTTGTGCAGTTTTAGGCTTTTTTCTTCCAAATTATAAGAGATATATAATATTAAAACATTGTTAAAATGTTTAGCAGGACAAAATGTAAAAAGGTACAAAGTTTCGTAACTGTATGATAATGCATGTAGGAGTTGTTGCCCCTGAAATGTTATTTTTTTGCTAAAAAAGACTAAAATTGTGCGTAAGCTTGAAAACTATAAACTTTTTGTATAGGCATGTATTATAGAATATTGTAGGTATTGACACGACAAACATTTTGATATATGGCTCAAGGTCATACATTCAAAGGTCAAGGTCATAGGTGCATAAAAAGACTGAAATTGTTAATTATCTTGGAAACTATTAACTTTTTGTATTGGCATGTATATTAGATTATTGTAGGAATTGATATGGTGATCATTCTGATATAAGATTCAAGGTTTTACATTTGAATGTCAAGGTCATAGATGCATAAAAAGACCCAAATTGTTAATTATCTTGAAAACTATTAACTTTTTGCAAAGGTATATATACTAGAATTTTGTAGGTATTGATATGACAATCATTTTGATATGTGGCTCAAGGTCATACATTCAAAGGTCAAGGTCATAGGTGCATAAAAAGACTCAAATTGTTTATTATCTTGGAAACTATTAACTTTTTGTATGGCATGTATATTAGAATATTGTAGGAATTGATATGGTGATTATTCTGATATAAGATTCAAGGTTTTACATTTGAATGTCAAGGTCATAGATGCATAAAAAGACCCAAATTGTTAATTATCTTGAAAACTATTAACTTTTTGCAAAGGTATATATACTAGAATTTTGTAGGTATTGATATGACAATCATTTTGATATGTGGCTCAAGGTTCTACGTTTAAAGGTCAAGGTCATAGATGCATAAAAAGACTCAAATTGTTAATTATCTTGGAAACTATTAACTTTTTGTATGGCATGTATATTAGAATATTTTATGTATTTTTGCAAATGATTTTGGATATATCCTCAGGTTGGCCATGTCCTCAGGTGAGCGTTAAGGCCCATGGGCCTCTTGTTTAATGTACCTGTGTGACTGGTCATGTGGTTTTATCAGTGTTTATTGTTCATGTTGGATTTCCCAGTGTGACATAATATAACACATTCTAAACATGAGACTTTTTCCTTGTGTTGGACTAAATCATGGTCTTATACCACACTCATACATGTATGTAACCAACTGGTTCTTTAACATTCCCACATTTTGAAGAAATCAATTACTGAAAATAAACACAATAAATAAAATGCAAAATCAAAATTGTTCAAAAGTGATTATGTGAACTTTTTTTTCTTACACCAGGAGATCATTAGAACTATAGTTGTCACCATGGTAACTCTGGCATCCCATCCACTACTCTTGTCTTGTCCATCTGTACTTAACATACAGTGGTAAAGTTTTTTGTTGCTCATTTTCTGAGAGCTATTAACGTCCAATTAGGGATATGGGTGGGTGCTGTTTTATCTCCTAAATTTTTCCAATAACTTTTGTTTATTTATAAAGGTTAGTGTGACATACATGTACATGTTAATAAAGTTCTTGCTTCTGTCCTTAGTGCAGCAGTGCTCGCGCCGTAAGTGGAAGGTCATGGGTTTGAGCCCCGGCCAGGTCTTACCCAAGACTTGAAAGTGGGTAGTGACTGTTCTTTTGCCAAGCACTCGGCATTATGAAATGAAAGTCACGGTTCTTTTGGATAGGAACTTAAAATAAACAAGGTCCTGTGTCATGGCAGGCATGGCACGTTAAAGAACCCTGCTGTATAATGCCATCAGCGCAACGCACAGGCAAACTTTCTGCACTTTCGCCTATAGCTGGCAACATCTCGAAATAAGTGAAATATTCTTGACTGGGACGCTAAACACCATTACTCAACTCAACTCAACTCCTTAGTGCAGCATTTCTGCAATGTTTGGTATCATTTTGTCATATTAAAACGGGTCATCTTCTGAAGTTCCTTCTCCAAACATTAAAGATTATACCACCTCTCACTGCCTTGATCAAATCCAACTGACAAGAGATTCTGTTGTGAGAAAAAATGTCAGTTTGCTTGTTGGAGGTAGGTCAAGGTCACTTTCTCTCCTTACTTTGGTATTTAAATTTTTTTTTTTTTTTTTTTTTTATGAAAGTTTGGGGTGTATAATGTTTCAAAATTAGATTAAAGCTGCATTAAGTTTTCAAAAGAAAAAATTAAAACGGTGCTAATCTAATTAATGATGTTCCTAATGAACAATGTTACATTTGGTTCAACGATAAAAGCTCGAATAAATACAGAAATTACAGTATTTGCCCAGCGAGATGCAGCATTTGGGATCTAATATTAGAACATGGTTACATCATTAAACCCGGGTCATTTTAACACAACTTTCAAAACGGTGAAATACAATAAATTAAACACAGAACTTCGTTGAATTTGTCATTTGTGACTTAGTAAGGGATACATAACACCATTTCAAATACATCTGGATATTAATGAAGGACAATTAATGCAATCTGTCATGTTTCACCTTCTGATTCTAGGGTTTTTCCGTACATCTGTGCGCATGCTCCAAGCTCATAATTACCATCGTAAAACACTGACCAACTGGTCAGAGGATTCCGTTTATTTACAACTAAAAGAAATGAAATTTTAGAAAATGAATGTCATGAATCGTGGTTAGAAGATATCTTTTTTTTTAAAAATATATTTTTAGAAAATAAAAAAAAAATTCAGAAAATTGAAAAACTTAATGCAGCTTTAATTTGTAAGCATTATTTAATTCTGGTGATTGAATTTTGAACTGTTAGTTTTAATTTTTGGCAATCATTCTGGTTAGTGAATTTCAAAAGTATTTTAGTGGTGAGGGCATCATTTTTTTAAAAATATAACTTCAGTTAATTTTCTTTAGATTTTAGGATTGAATGTTTATGAAGGAAAGATTTTATACTTACATTAAACAATCAACTTTTTTCAGTGTTCTACAAACAATTGGTGTTATTTTATGTAAGAAAAGTCTAAATAATATTGAATTATAATATATAGTTATACTTAGATTTGACCCCTATATATAGCTTATATAAAGACAAATTATCCATTTTATATCCAGTTTTGATCAATTTTATAAAATTATTTGAGATATTTTAGAGATCTGTATTTTATTTTGCTGTTATTGGGTTTGCCAATGTATTTCATATTACCAGCTTATATCTGTGCAGAACTGTTGTTCCTTTGGCTAAGCTTGATTACTTGTTCTGCATGTGGAAGGTTAGAGGTTCAGATCCTGGCTGGGTCTTACCAAGACTTGAGAATATGTGGTCAGTTTTATTATGCCGAGCTCTGGCATAAATGTCATGTGACCTCAAAAATTGAATCACCATGTCATTGTAAGCATACTCTGCTAAAACACCTCCACTGCACATGGCCCTGAGCATAATGCATAAGGTAAAGATTTCTTTCTACTTTACTTGAGTGAGTCATAAAACTACATTTTATCAACCATTAAATTATTTTGATACAGATCGTTAAAGGTAAGCAGTTTTTTTTCCAGGTACTGATTCAAAATTGTAAAAATTGTTGCTTCAGTGAAATAATTTTGACAAAAGTGTTACCCACTAACCAAGCAAACCAAGCATCAAGAAATCTCCTGGTTATCAACCCCAAACTTTAGAAATAACATTATTTGTATGGGAAAAATCAGTCGATCTTATTCCACATTCAATAGAAATAAAAGATCTGTACAAATGTTAGATGGTTATACATGGTACACAGGTAAATCATGTTAGATTTAATGAAGATATATAATATTCTGGAATTTATCAACATGTGTTCCAATTAACATGTTTCTTGATTTTCCTTGATCGTCTTTAACCGTTTCATTATGTGATGTCATACATGGCATTGTGATTTTACGAATTGTAGTGCATGATTTTTCAAACACATAACATCAACCTTTGAAAAATGATAAACATTATGTATTGTATTTATTTCCATGTATGATGTATTTCCATGTATGATGTATTGTCATACCTTATGAATTACCACCCCTACAATGCTTCCTCAGAATAATTATCTCCCTTTATGTATCTGCATGCCATTACACAGGATATTTTGTCTTGTATGGTCGCCGTTCTCTCGTTGTGTTCCGAGGTAAGATTATTGTAGTGTATTTATCCTATTGTCACCCTCAATTTCATTTCCCACGTTTTATTTAAATAGGTATCTAAATGGATTTTTTTTTTTATTTTATGATTTTTATTTGTAACACTCAGATTAAATCAGTGGCATGCATTAGGTTGTTGTTTTTCATTATGGTTTTAGATGTCTCTTTCAGGGTTTATAGAATTCTGTCTTTAGTTTTCAAAAACATTTTAAGTACTGGTACATTGTACACCTAATATTGCTGCTCACAATGTCCTTTCATTAGCCGTATTCGACTGGTCGTTTTCCGTTTAGCAAGAGGCTCTTCCATTAAACGATATTTTCCCACCTTTATTTTTGACCAATCAGATCACAGAATATAGTTTTGTATTTGTCATTCGACTGGTAAGTTGTTCTCAACTCGACCTTCGTGAACAACAGTGTTTTTAGAAGTGAAAAGTGTGTTGAGCACTTTACCAGTCGAATGACAAATACAAAACTATATTCTGTGATCTGATTGGTCATTAATAAAGGTGGGAAAATATCGTTTAATGGAAGAGCCTCTTGCTAAACGGAAAACGACCAGTCGAATACGGCTATTATTTAAGAAATGACTTTGTGTTTGGTAACGTACATGAGGGTATGAACGATAGTGAAGCACGCGCAAATTGCATAATCTGCAAAGCAGATTATGCTTAATTTGCGCGGGATTCACTATCGTTCATACCCTCATGTACGTTACCAAACACGAAGTCATTTCTTATATTTACAATTCTTGGCATATTCATGTGTAAAATAATAAATAAACTATGTATAAAATCATGATGTACCATATTCTTGAACCTTCTTAAATTGTATAGATTTTTACAGACTCCTGTATATGTGCTTGTTTCGGGCCACATAAAAAAAAACAAAACAAAACAAAAAGTTCCAAGTTTATAACATATTTTAATGCAATATATGCACAATATATCGCGATATTTTGGAAGGTTTATGTATAAACATTAACATGTGCTTTGACATGTGTTTTTATAAATAGATCAGGAAATCCCTGACATCTGTTTACAAATTTTTGTGTATTCCTACGCCCTTAGTTGTTACGTCACATCGACCTTAGTTGTTACGTCACATAAGTGCACGTTCTATACTGAAGTCATGAAGATATGAACTAGTGAGTCTAACAAGGGATCACATAGTACAAAATATTAGCTATTGTAAATATATATATATATATCATTTAGTATACGTTTATAATGAGAATAAGTTAATAAACATCTTGTTATGTTGTAGGTTGGTTTTAGGTATATATATTTGGGTTATATAGACACTTATCTTTTTTTCAAAATGTTAATTTATGTTTAAAACCAACCAGCACATTTATCTACATTTTATTCTGTTGTTACACATATGTGGTTAAAATATTGAGTTTACTTTATATATCAGTGAAGAGCAAGCATAAACCTTGCAATAACTTCAGGATGATGTCATTGTATCAATGCTAAATAAGTTATCATTGCTGAATAGTGAAGCTAATTCATTCGTTCATTTTTCCAGTTATAAATTAATCTTTTAGGGACAAGATCGTGTTTTTTATCCATGGTGCATAAATGTTTTTATTGCTGTACCTGGTTAAGATATTTCCTTTTATTCACCTGTTCTGATAATGATAAACTAAAAAAAATCATCTTAACAAAATGTTTTTTTAAAGCCTTGTTTCATTTTAAACAAAATTGAGACAAGCACATTAAGTCGTTTTTTTCTGTAGAGACATAGAATAATAAGTGACATATAGTCAAAAGTTTTTTAATATGTTAATTATCTCTGCATCATTTCATACTTGTCATTTGAAGAACCACTGATATTAGATTACTGGCTCATAGTGTTAATTTTAGTATGAACTTCAAGTTTTATTAGAATTTGATGATTTTCTTTTTATTTGTTGTTTAGCAAGACAACATGAAGCTCAGCAGAAGCCATCACTAGATTATGAGGAAATCACGCCATGTTTGAAGGATGTTACAAAGATCTGGGAGGAGATGTTGGACAGTGAAGAAAGGCATACCACAAAATTCAGTCCAAAAACTTTGTTAGATTCTGTACATCAAGGTAGATAACTCTCTCTCTCTCTCTCTCTCTCTCTCTCTCTCTCTCTCTCTCTCTCTCTCTCTCTCTCTCTCTCTCTTATTTGATGGAAATAAAAGTGAAGCATAGATACTACATCAAAATTCAGACAATATTCTTGATTAGGAAAACTGACATCTACAAATGAATTAAAAATTAAATTTATGTAACTGTATTATTTTTATAATTTCAGGTGTTCCCAAACTCAGAAGAGGCGACATCTGGTGGCTGTTAGTAGAACAACATCATCTTCATTATCCAGACATGCATGAACGAACACCATCAAAAGAATATGGAGAACTACTTAAAGATCTTACAGAATATCAGCACAATATTTTAATTGACTTAGGTAATGGTTTTGTTTTATTTTGTTTCACTGGTTTTTACAAAGTTCAGAAGAGCTCATGACTTTACTGATGGACCTTGTCGGCTTAGTGGCTCAAGTGATGACCTTGACAATAATACAATGCTTTTCACTGCTTGGAATCAAGCTTTCTATAGCAGCAAAAGTTTGTCAATTCATTTGTCAGAGATGCTGGTATTTTCTCTGGGTATTCCAGTTTTTACCCTGCTCGAACTTGATATAAGTTAAAAATCTTGTCTAAGCTTATAAGCTTATAAGTATAAGCTTCTACTCCTCTTCAAAAGGGTTATCGATGTCAAGGTCAACTGTTAATTTTTTTTTTTTTTTTTATCAATTTACATTTACTGTTATAATTAAATGAACTATACTAATTTTATTCTTTGGTTTAGATATAAATTTCAATGTTTAAAACTGTTGTTGTTATACATGCTAGATTTATGATTTTGGAAATTTATTACCGGTAACTTAATTTTGCAGCTTTGAGATTCATAATTTGATGTAATCCTGTTAATCAGTAATCGAAGGTTTCTTTTTATGTATGCAGCATATACATGTATGACATGTTTTTACGTTTTTAATTCTATAACACAATTTTCATCTTTTCTCTATACTTTGGTGATTGAGTTAATCCACTTCTATCATAATAAAGGTTATATAAAACAATTGGATTATTTTAGTTTCTGTCTCAGATTACATCAATTTCTTAATGAAATAAGGCTATCCTAAATCTAAATTTAGCAGTCTCTGTTGGTATTACAAATAAAGTGATTTGACAAAACTAGGATGTATATGTCATTAGCTGTAGTGATCTTCAAATTCAAGTTTTAAATTTTCCAAACAAAGTTAAAAAAATTAGTTAAGGAATTATAGTGAAACTAGACCCAATAGCCGTTGCCATCTGTTCATCAAAGTCCCAACACTTGGTATGGATATGCATGTACAATGTTAAATTATTCAAATCTTATTGTATTTAATTACAGGTAGGACTTTTCCTGGACACCCATATTTTGCTACACAACTTGGACCTGGTCAGTTAGCATTGTATAATATACTTAAAGCCTATAGCTTGCTAGACAAAGATGTTGGATATTGTCAGGGACTTAGCTTTATAGCAGGGGTGCTCTTAATGCATGTAAGTTTCATGTGTAATCATTAAAAATTTCTGAACCCCTTTTTTAGATGAAATTAGATAAAATGATGTTCTGTGTTACCGCATGTGATATATATGACACTCAGTCATTGTCATTAACCATTTAAGCACACTGCAAGGTGGGTGACACTCAGTCATTGTCATTAACCATTTAAGCACACTGCAAGGTGGGTGGATAGGGAAAATAGGGTTCTTATTTTGTCAAATCAACTCCTACAGTTTTCAACATAGAACCTTGAAACTTCAGAGAATGTTTATACAGTCACACTTTGGTTATTCGAACTTCTATTATTCGAATACCTTAGGTTAATCGAAGTTCTCCGTAGGTCCCCACCGCCTTGCACTATAACTTCTTATTAAAAAACTTTGCTTATTCGAACTTCGTAATTCGAATACCCGCGATTATTCGAACCTAATTTGAGTCCTAAGTTAGACTTTTCAGTAGAAATATACCCCCAAAAATTTGAAGTTGATATTTTTATTCATTTCTAAAACGAAACAACTCTCACCTGTACAATTTAATACAAACGATTATGGTTTCACCTTTACCCGTTTATGTTACTCAAGCGTAACTGATGGTCATTTTGTAGACATGCATACGCCATGTATTGTCCATTGTAAGCCATGTTGATCATCAGTAGCAAAAATTAATTGTAATTATTCAATCAAACAGTAATTATAATCCCAGGCAATAGAAAATGAGCCCACGTGTGTAGCGATACTCAAGTAAACGATAAAAAGAATTCTGTTGACCACGGTTACCATCAAAAAAATTGTTTTTTTAAACGGCATCTGAATATTAATTTGATATTTTATATAGCCTAGTCGGGGAATTAAAAAAAATCATTATTTTGTAATAAAGTTGACAGAGACAGTTTTCCGCCTTACTCACAATTCAATTCTAGAAATTTTATAGACCTGTTCCGTTTCATTTCGTTTAAAATTCTGTAAAATCATAAAAACGTGTATTGCGTGCATAAAAAAGAAGGTGTACTTTCTCTGGATGGCTGTTCTTACTGTGTCGTATGTATTACCACGCGTGTTTGATTTTGTACCAGATGGTATTAATTTTTTTTATTTTTATAGAAATAAAATTAATATTTCTGTTTTTTATTAAATTAATCATGATAGGTCATGACATTATTCATTATAGACTGACACTGACAAAACACTTTCAATGTGCAATAGAATACTGTTGTATCTTAAGATAACGTACGGTGGATCGAGGTTTGAAGTTTTTAAATTAATTTTTTTGATTATTAGAACCCCCCGATTATTCAAACCTAAAATGAAGACACTTAAACTTCGAATAATCGAAGTTTGACTATATATTAAAGATGTGCTAGACTTAGGAACTTTGATGTTTTATGCTGTTTATTAAACAGGGGGGCCTTATACATGCATTTTGAAATAAATCTCTCCTACAGTTTTCAACCAAGAACTTGAAACTTCACAGAATGCTTCTATATAAATGTCAGATTTTTTTTCTCCATTTTTCCCCGATATTGACACAAAGTTCATTTTAGTATTCTTTTAAATAGTTCCTCATTTTGTGGAATTATATTCTAACTTTTTAACACTTACAGTATTGCAGCAGCCCAGCTAATTGAGTCTTTGACCCATTTTGTCAAAATAAAACTAAAAAGTGCTCAAGTCACTTGATTGGATATTTAAGAAGTGCTCAAGTTACTTGATTGGATATTTAAGAAGTGCTCAAGTTACTTGATTGGATATTTAAGAAGTGGCTCAAGTTACTTGATTGGATATTTAAGAAGTGCTCAAATTACTTGATTGGATATTTAAGAAGTGCTCAAGTTATTTGATTGGGTATTTTTATTGTTGTAGATGGAAGAAACACAATCTTTTGAAGCCATGAGACATATGATGTATAATTTTGGATTGAGGAAGCAGTTTCAACCCAACATGATGCCATTACAGATCCAGTTGTATCAGCTAACCAGACTTATTCATGATAATTATAAAGATCTCCATGATCATTTTGAGGAGTATGACATTGCGCCAAACCTTTATGCTACCCCATGGTTTCTAACTTTGTTTGCTTCACAGTTTCCATTAGGATTTGTGGCTAGAGTATTTGGTAAGGCTTTAAAAAATCTAGACACTCTTCTTCCTTCCTCAGCTCTCTCTCTCTCTCTCTCTCTCGCTCTCTCTCTCTCTCTCTGTGTCTCTATCTCTCTCTCTCTCTCTCTCTCTCTCTCTCTCTCTCTCTCTCTCTTTCTGTAAATTCAGACAAAGATCAAAATGGGCTACTAGAGATCTGTGTTTAAAAAATGGTTTTGATAATAAACAAAGGAGAATTTCATTAGTAAAAAAAATCTAAATAAAAAAACATTCAAAGAATTTGGTATTAATGAATTTAACCTACAGTACCTTTTTGGTAGAACGAAGATCTGCATGTAGATGTTTAATGTTAGATAAAATATTAAGTGTAACATGTTTTATATATAATTTGTTACAGATTTGTTCTTCATGCAAGGAGTTGAAGTTTTACTGAAGGTCGGTCTAGTTCTGTTAGGGAACCATAAAGAACTTATTCTACAATGTAGATCATTTGAAGAGACATTAGAATTCATAAAAACAACCCTCCCAGAAATGGGGATCATTCAGATGGAACGTGTAATAAACCAGGTAAGTCTGTGTTACACTTAAGCTCAGATCACTTTGATGATAATATCTGTTTCAGCTGCTTAAACATATACATTGATGGTTTCCACTTCTTAACTATGATATATTTATCTGATTTAAATGAAGTTTGGTCATATAATTTTTTTCCAAGCCCATAACCAAATTTAATGTAAGCATAAACAAATCTGTGGATCATTATTGAGATTACTACAGATGTTTTGCTGATGGTTTACAAGTGATAGCACCTGTAGTATTAAAACACTCAGGGAGATATCCAAGATCCTTCTTTTGTTTAATAATGTTATTAGCTAGATTTTTATTTATTTATTTATTTATTTATTTTTTATTTTTTATTTTTTTTTATATAAATATTATAAAGAGCACATCTACAGGGATTGACTTGTGATTATCTTGTTAAACAAATCGAATTGTTATTGTCAAGCTTGGCATTACCGTAAGGCGAGACTTAGGTGTTACTTTTCCATTGTCATCATAGGTGGTGGCAGCAGGCGACTGTCAAAATGTAAAAGTTTATGTTAAAGTAATGTATTTTCGACTCAATCAAAAACTAACTAGGCGAGAGATTTAAATCCGTGGAAAACTTGTTTTGCTCTTTTCATATGTTGTTGATACATTGTAACAAGTAGGAAGTCGAAGTTCTTTTAGATATCTTAATCATCCCCACGTGACCACTAAAATGCATAGGGTTCAAAATTTATTAGAAATCTTGTTCTCAATATAAGTTATAAGTACAATATCTTTGAGTCTTGCGTTTGAGTTTTGTACTACAGACTAATATCATTTTGGTAATAAAATTACTCTTTTTAAAAATTGTTTTCAAAGTAATGTTATGTAATTTTTTTTTACTTATATAAGGTTTTTGAAATGGACATATCCAAGCAGTTACAAGCGTATGAAGTAGAATATCATGTGTTACGAGAAGAAATGTTGTATTCTCCGTCGAGAGGCTGAGGCTGACGTTATAAACAAGTTAGGAAGATGCAAAT
The DNA here is from genome assembly GCA_029721355.1 of Tegillarca granosa. Taxonomy (NCBI): domain Eukaryota; kingdom Metazoa; phylum Mollusca; class Bivalvia; order Arcoida; family Arcidae; genus Tegillarca; species Tegillarca granosa. Next base: position 1,323,463 of record CM056604.1, on the reverse strand, counting down.
CAGAACTTGAAGCACCAGAATGTAGAACTTCTCGAGAAACTTCAACATCTTCACAGTCATCAGCGGAGTTTGGAAATGACAATACATAGCTTACAGACACAGGAATCGAAATTAAAGTCTCACATTAAAACACTTGAAATTGAAAGGAAAGCTTTACTTAACGCAGTTACCAAACTGAGACATATGATACCCGAAGAGGAGTTTGAAAAACTTGACATTTTATTACCTCCCTTAGCTCCAAGCTTGCCATCATCTCCGATTCATCAACCACCACCATTTTCAAATAGGACTAGTTTAAAACCACAGAGTCATATCCATTTAGCAGTGAATAAAACTCACAGTTGTCCTGAAGTCGCAAACCTTGCTGACTGGAAAGCCAAACTAAAACTCTAATTAGAGATTATTGTCTTTGTGCAAATATAGGCAGATTTTATTTACTTTATAGCAATAAGTTGATTTAGATTTGTATATAAATTACATGTGTAAGCCACTACTTAAAATCTTATTGGACTTTTTTCACCAAAACAAACAAAAACAAAAAACAAAAAACAAAAACCCTGTCCATTCTGATTACACACATTATCACTTTGCTGGTATTGTTTCGTAATTTAATCACTCTCGTTTTTTTATTCATTATTTACTCTTTTAATTGTCTCAGGGCAATCATATGACCTACATTGTACTAGAAAGGTTATGGGGTTATCAGTCTATTTAAACTTGCGTCAGAAGTTGGTTTTATAACTAAGGTTAAAGGTTAAATCATTTTAGTCAATTGATCCAATTTTAATAAAACAAGTTTATGAAACTTTAATTTATTTTTACAACCTTCAACATGGAAAATTTGTTTTATTTTTCAAAATATTTTAGTTAATTATCCATATTTTAATAATTCAATTTATGATTCTTTTATTTATTTTAAATCTAAATAAAAGTTTTTTCCAGAATGATATTAATTTGGGGCTTAGTTGTCTAACCAAAACACATATAGATGACAGCCCCCACCCCCACCCCGTACAAAATCCAATAAACATTAGTTAAGTATAAAAATTTTCACTTACTTAAGCCTAGTTGTTAACTGAAAGTTGCTATGCGTATTTCTGATCACCATGGAATATTTTGCATACAGTAAAAATATGCATTTACAGGGTATTACATGTTGAAAAGCAAAACAGTGGAATCTTTTGTGCATACAACAAAAACGTCACCAAAACGTCACTTCAGGTATAAACATAACCATATTCAAAATGTAAAATCTGCATAGCAGCAACATTTTCATTTCTACAGAAATAATTTATGGTAATCGTGTAATGCACATAGCAATTTTAAGTTAAGACTTGACTTAGTAACTCAACAAATCATAAACTTAATTCAGGTTAATTGGATTTCTATAAAAGTTTTGCATAATTCACTGTCACAAACACAGTGACTTCAACAGTAGCTTAATTTTATACTATATTGTTCTTAGGACCCATTATCAGTGTGGATTATAATTACCTTCAATTAGAATTAAGGCATAATCTGTTAACAATGTTGTGAAACATGTTGTTGAATGAAACTAAAATTGGCATTTAGTCATAGCTTGCCTGTGGTGCAGTGAAACCTTGATTTATTTTGCTACCATTTTAGTTGGTAAAAATGTTTTTTGATAAATTGAGCAAGACTACAGAAAAAAAAAGAAAAGGAAAACTTAGGGACTTCTGATAATTGTGATGATAACTGGAATTGTTATTAGAAGGCAGTCTAACAAGGATTTACTGTACATCATAGGTGTTCATGAAGCATTGGTAGAACAAATTATACTGTATTAGTTTTTCTTTTTAGTTGATATGAAAATGATTATTTTTTTTGTTTAGCTGTGTTTTTAGGGCAGACCTAAGATTGATTTTTTGTTTTTCAAATTATTACTCATGTACATGTGATATTCCTTAAAATTTGTGTTGAGATGTTGTTTCCATGGAAAACACTATGTCAACATTTGACCAACCAATGAATGTTGAATTAAAAATGCTGTTTTTCTTGGATATTGGTACAGTAACATTTGAATAACCAGTGGATGTTGAATTGAAAATACTGATATTCAAAGATAACATTATATCAATTAATTACTATGCCATAATTCAACATGGGAAATCTCATGGTTGGTAATTTTAATTCAAGAAGTATTGTCAGCGTAATTTTGTGTCTGCTTAAATCTGTTTATCTGGAGACAATTATATAGTGATGCTCTTTACTTGTGACTATGAATTTATCATAGCATATAATGAATCATTTGGTATGTCTTTTAAGAAACAGAATCTCTTAATATTAAATTTCTTTTCCCATTAAAGCAGATATAGTAATTTAAGTGATATTTGACTCAGTAAATACACACATATTTGAAATCAGAGCTTCAGAGGCACCAAACCTACTCTTTCTATCCCTAGTAAATATTAACCAACTTTGTGATATTTAATCTAATTTACAAGTTACTTTGATTAGATAAAGCATTGTCTCAAGAACAGATTTATTGTATTATAATATGATGGATAGTCAGCAAAATTGTTGTCACTGCATTTGTATAGTTACAGGGGTAGTCATGTTGTTTTCACAGCATTTCTATGGTTTCAGTAGAACTATGCTGTTTTTCACAGTGTTTCTATGGTTACAAGGGTACTTGGTTACAGGGGTATTCATGTTGTTTTATGGCATTGTTTTCATTTCCTACTAATAATACCATCACACTTAACAAACATTATTTTCACTTCTTTTTTTTTATTTTTTGGGTTTTTATTATTATTATTATTTAAGGTAACCTTTATATCCATCTTATTTTTGTACTTACAAAAGTCAACCATTCCTTTTGATGGTGCAATACTCAATTTTTTTTTACTATTGTTTTTGAAATTTTTATGTTTTGCAAACAAATGCATAAAAAAGCTCAATTATGTTGTTGACAAAGCTATCTTTGAGCTAAATTCCTGAAATCACACACTGACAAAATTCAAGGTAAACCTCATACACTATACCATAATAGCAGTTATTTTATATTGTTTCATCTCATAATTTTGTTGCAATTATTTTGTTTTGTTAAGTACACCTGATACACTTAAACTGTCTTAATTTTTTTAACTTTTATTACACAAGAGTTCCACCTCTGTCAACCACTTAAAAGTATACATGTTATATCAACATTATTTAAACCTTAATGAAAAAAACAAAAACAAAAAAAAAAAAAAGAAGATAAAAAAGAAAAGAAAGAAAATCACGTTAAAAAATTATACCAAACCTTTGGTACCCAAGCCAAAACTTAATTCATTATAGCAACATTTCATATAAGTCTCAATGAGGTTTAGTGTATTTATGTGTATATTGAGTGATCTTATGTTTTCTTTATCTTTTAAATCCCTTTATTTACTTGAGCATCTTAAGATATTTTAACATATCTGCATGTAAGTATGGACTGTTACATGATGTCTTCTTCATTTTGTTAATTTTTTCATTTTTCTTTGCACAAACCAAGTTCCTCTATATGGATTGTTAAGGCTGATTGTTTATGTTAATCCATGTGGTTGTCATAGTAACAGATTTGTCTGAGATACCAGGTTACGGATCACTGGGCCTCTCTCTGGTTACCTAGGTTCAGTTATCACTCTGGTAGATACTGATGTGGGAAAAACATCTAAAGTTACCATTGAAAGTCAGTGGTTTTCTTAAGTGCTCCAGTTTTCTCCACCATCCCTGAACTGAACACCTTGATACCAGTAAAAAAAATCTTGTCTTTGGCATAATGCATTATTATTGCATACCTTTCAATTTATTAAGCTTGTTACGTTATTTTTAGTCTAAAATTTCTTGTTTCTGTTTAACCCATTGTTTTTAAGAGCACCTAATATAAATATATATTTTTTTTTACAAAGTATTTGTAGATTTAGATGTACATTGTACTTTGTCTTCCAGATCCAGATGCTGTTAATCCTTTTATTTTAAGGAGCACCTTTTCTAAAGGGGTCTAAAGATTTGTAAATCACCAATAAAATCATGTAAAAAAATAGAAAACGTCATAAGAAAATATTTCTATTTACTTCACTTTACATTTATAATGATAATCTGTATCAAAATATTACTCATTTTATTCATTTCATCATATTTATGAATGAATAGGGCATACTTGTAACTCCTGTATCTGCTCATTTGCTCATAAAAGTTAACTTTTCATTATAAATGGGAACAAATCTACTCATGTTGCATTGTCATAGTTATCAGTACATCTGTTTTTTAATTGCTATGGAAACAGTAGTTAGGGAATGGTAAATTGTTATTTCTTTTAGTAATATATGAAAACGTTAGCTTGGAAATTGAATTGATACATTTTTGAATTGCCTAAAAGCTAGCTTGGACATGGTAAATACTATTGTCTTGGAAGTTAGCTTAAACATGATGTATATCTATAAAATGAATCATCATGGAAACTAGTTGGGCATTGTTAATCGTATGTTTGTGAATTGTCATGGAAACTAGCTTCAACATGGTAAATTGTTTTGTTTTTCAATCATCATGGAAATGAGATTAGACAAGGTAAATCGTTTTGTTTGTGAATTGTCGTGGAAACTAGCTTACACAAGGTAAATTGTTATGTTTGTGAATCGTCATGGAAACTAAATTGGGCATGGTAAATTGTTTTGTTTGTGAATTGTCATGGAAACTAGCTTGGACATGGTAAATTGTTGTTTGTGAATTGCCATGAAAACATGCTTGGATTTTGTAAATTGTTATGTTTTTATGACATTGTACATTAAGAATGTAATAAGTATGATAAATTTATATATACATATACTCTATATTGACTTTGTTAAGCTTTAATTTTGTATTTGTTGTATGATTGGTTGTATATACATATTTACCAGAGATTCTGAGAACAACTTGATGTGTTCAGTAGTCAAATTGTCACATAGTGCTTGTAAATTGAAATCTTTGATTATGTACCTAGATATGAAAGCATTCTGTGTGTGTTGAAGCATGGACACTGCCGTCAACAGTTGCTAAGTTTTGTCATTTGACATGATTTCTGTTTGTGTACCAAGAAAGCACAAACCATGCTAGTCACATTTTATAAAATTTTATAAACTCATCTGGTTTAGTGAATTTGCAAAAAAAGTGTCTTTCTTAGTGTCCACGTTGTGTGCCTTAAGCATGCACTACGGCACTGGGCCTTTAGTCTTTAGTTTAAACTGAAAGAAAACTCTTACAGCAAATTAAAGTTTACGCCAGCATTCTGTGTGATCAAAGCTAAAATGTTTGTGACACAGGTGTGAGTTTTTTAATTGTCATATTAGGGGTAAAAAGGAAGTGATTACAATTCATTTTCCAACAGAAAAAATAGTTCTGCACAAAAATGTTTACCAGCATGTGATTGGCTGGTAAAGTCAATTGTATAAGCATACTTACATTGCTTAAATTTTTAAATTAAAACTTTGTGTATACTAGGTTCGTTGAATTCTGGATATTACATGTATGTGCAAACCAATAACAATTTTCATACAGGAATAATTCTATATATTAAGTAAATTGATACTCTAGATATAGTTCGTGATATTAGGAAATGCCAATTTACAATCTGTAGACATAATTCTGTATATGGTAAACATTATAAATTTATATTTTGGATGTTTTGAGTACATAAAAATTTGGATATTAAGTGCAAGCAAACATCTATTGTGTTACAGTAATAATTCTGTATACACAATTCTTGATATTTGGAATTGTGAAATCAGCAATTTCCCTTTAGACATAATTGTTTTTAAGCATTGTAAATTTATACTCTGAATATTTTGGGTACAAAAATTCTGGATGTTAAGGATTGAACCCATAACATTTTTTTCACAGGAATAAGAAAAATCATTTTGTATATACATGTATATATCTCCTTATTAGGAAATATTATCACTTTGATATAGCATAATCTTGTTACTTCTTTGTATGCAGAGATTAGAGTGCAATGTCCTGTGTTAATTCAGGATTAGAGCCTTTTTATTCAGAGTGTATCATGGTTTTTAAATTGTAGGATTTTATTGAAAAATTTTCTAAACTTAATTTCCCTCATTTCTAGTTAGTTGCATTTTACAAAGTTAAATGAAAACTGAAATGATTGAATTTGAATATACATGTATGAAGAATATTTTTTATTGTCTCTGAAAAATTTAGCATGTCACCTTTTTTTAAAGGCGTCTGTAAAGTCTTTGTTGCAGTATTAGATCAATGTGCAATTTGTAAGTCTTGCATTATTAAAATTTAGACTAGGATAATTCAGGTTAATGTCTTGTGATACCTGTTATGGTTTCTTTAATTCAGTTTTCTGATTATGAAAATTCTGAGTACAATCTCCTGTAAAAAATCAAAATTATTACAATTTTAAATGATAAATATTTAGAATTATTGAAGAAGAATCAAATTGTTAACAAAATGATTTTAAAAAACACTGTTGCCATGGTTACATCATATTGAAATTTATTTGAGTACAATGATAAAATCATTTTCAGTTGTAAATGATAAATATGCAGGATTATTAAAGGGGAATCATATGGTTGAAGAAATTATTTACTACGGACATTATTGCCATGGTTACATCATAACTAACTCTTTATGAGCTGTTTGTCTTTGTGTTTGTATTATATATAATGTCTTTAAAAGCATCAACTGATGAAGGTCATAGTACATTATTTAACCTGTTTTAAGATCCTACTTTATGTACATGCATTCCATTATAAATCAGACTTAATGAGGAAACAGTGTGAACCAAAAAACCTTCTGCAATGAAAATTTTTCATATATAACAGGTGCTTGTTTTATACAAATTAATTCAACAAACATTATGAATAGTGTATCCTAGAAACTAGAAAATAAGTTTAATAATGACATATATTGGTATACATTACATTTTGTTTTCACAGTTTCCACTGTAGTTTAGAAATTTACAATAAATCCAGTTTAGACAAGTTAATGATTGATTTTGGATTTCATAGATTCCATTATGAAATATTATATGTAATCCCTAAAGGGATTTCTATCATTTAAAAAGGTAAAAGGGTTTAAGAATGATTTCATCTTCAGCCGTTACCAATGTATGACATACATAGTTGATACATTTTGTGCTGTAATATAGGTCTAATTGCATTGTGGATTATGTTTAATACTCATTACAGTATGTACATGTATATTGTTGGATTGTACAAGCAAATACCTCACTCACTCTTATAAATAATAATGTCTCGATCAATTTATATCAAATTGAGATAACAGTTATTAAAACATCATCATAAAAACCAACCATGTAGATTAACCATGTAACCCATAAAATAGACCAGACATTTTTGTAATTATTCAAACAGATTAGGACAAATCTCTTGTTTGAGTAACAACTCGCATAATACTGGGCTGTCTTGCAAACAGGACTGTTCTCTATTCCTTTTTTTCTGAAATACTGTAAATCGGGAAGTTTCCGCGATCATTTTATTCTCACGTTAATTTGTGAGGAAAGTGAAACACCAATGAAACTATTGCTTATATAAATTGTCAATATTATTTGTACTGGCAGTCACCAGATTAAGCGAAATCAAATGTATGTGAATAGATGTCCATGTTGTCTTTTGCAAATAAAACTGATGCGAAAATTTCCAAATTTATATTATTCGGTTTAAGACTTAAACTCCATTTATATTAACTGTTCTGAGCAATATTTAAAAAAAAACTGAAAAAAAACATTTTTTTTCTGGTTTCAAACTTTAAGATACTCAAATTGCTCATTGTAAAGTATATAGTTTTAAAAGCTTTAAAATGTTATTGTTTGGTAGACAGTTACCATATCTAGGAGTCTACCCCCATCCTGTTATGTACAGTATATCCTATATTTTTGTTCACCATGTATTTATAATGTTTTTTGTAAACTCTTCTGGGTAGAGGTTTCTTTACTAGTTCATATTAAAATGTTTATTGCCAGGTGTAACTTAAGCTTTTGAGGGTCACACAAATTCTCTAATATCAGAGCTATTTTAACCATTTTTTTTACAAACTTCCTTAGTTTTTACTCTAAGAAAAGGGAATGAACATCAGTTGTCTTATAATAAGTTTGTAAGTCGTGGTAAACAAATATAATGATCAAAATCTACCAATGTTTTATTGCAGAGTTTTTAATTTATTCCACTACATGTGCACTTTGGTCAATTAATAGATAATAAACCAAATTTTATTATTATTTCTTAACAAGATATTGTTCTAAAAATATTTAATATACTGTAAAAAATATGTCTTTTGTTTCAGATAATCTTTTTTTTTTTTTAATAAATTTGATATCTCAGGCAATTGTATACAGAACTTGAAATTTTGTCAAAATTTCCATAGATTAACTGTATGACATCAAAAGTACTATACTATATGGCAATAGGAACTTTGTGAACATGAACAATTATGGTCTCTCGCGGTATACATGTTAATCATCAGTTGAGTCTTCTTTAAGTTTACCTAGCTTGTATTATGTAATTGTCTGGAAGAGTATGAGTGTATCATTATATAGTGTACAAGAAGAGTAGTATTTGGTTTATTGTAAATGTTGGAATACAAAGGGTCCAAAATGAGGTATCTGATATTTTGTCTGTTCTGGGGGATGTTGTAGCTGTATGTGCTTGATAGAGAGGTCCATGGTTATTTCTGCTACTTGTTCCTGTAAAGGAATACTATATAGAAATAAAATGTTAAAAAGTCAAATGTTGTATTGTTTTTGAAAAAAAAAATAGCAAAACTTGCTGTGAAAAATAAACATATATGAGCCAACACACAAAATAATGTGTTACTGATAAATTGGTTAAGCTGGCGAACCCCTTATTGTCAGGGCCTTGTTTACTAAAGGTTGTAGTCTGACTTGCTAGATGAATAGCTCCATTTTAGCTAGTGATAGTACTATTTCGGAAAACATAGTCTTTTATAACGTTATAGTTATAAAGCTGTTGTTTGTGAAACTCGCTGTCAATCACAATTGTTCTTAAAGTAATATTTTTCTAACAAAAAAAATCGATCTCGTGGCGGACACTCTACCACTGAGCCACCGAGGCGGTTCCAACATTTAGGTAAAGTGCCGAAAACAATGATGATAAAACCCTCCCTCGACTTGGGGTCAGCACTGCATTCAATGGCAAACTGAACCCAATAGCGTTGTTTAAGAACGACTGGAGTGAGAACCACCGAATATGATTATTTTACGAAACTGTTGTCCAAACTTCCAAAGGTTCTAGTAATTAAACCAGTTTGTGAAAATGAGTCAAACCTTTCTTCGAAAACGGGGGATAAAAAGAACGAACGATTTCTGCAACCCGACGGTTACCAGAAGTGCGCCAACACTGGTTTTATACGACCAAATGGAATCAGCAACCTGAAAGACCACATGAAGGCTGAGAGGTAAACGCCAACACTGGTTGTGAAAATAAAAAATGAAGTCTTCAACGACCGGGCACATGAGGCGCAAAAAAGTATTACGCCAACACCGTCACACGTCGGGGCATATAAAGTGCGGAGTAGTAGCTAGTTTAACACTGGTTATGTTGGACCAAACGGAATAAGCAACCTGAAGGATCACATGAAGGCTGGAAAAGTAAACACCAACACTGACTGTATATGAACAAATGAAATCTGCAACCCGACGGGGTACACCAAGTGCGGAGAAATAGTACGCTAACACTTGTTGTTTATGAAATATGAAATCTGCAACCCGACGGGGTACACCAAGTGCGGAGAAATAGTATGCTAACACTGGTTGTATATGAACATATGAAATCTGCAACCCGACGGGGCACATGAAGTTCGGAGAAATAGTACGCCATCACTGGTTGTACTAGTATATGAAAGATTGAAGTTTGTAATCAGATGGGTCGAATATGCTAGTAGTATAAAGAAGAAGTGCATTAACAGTTTTATATGAAATGAAATCTGAAACCAGGTGGGGCGATGTAAGAGGAAATGTGAAGATCATACTTTTTAACCAAAAGGTGATCAGCTATAAAGTTGATAAACTAATCAAAGTGAGAATAAATAATTAGCTCTGAAAACAATTTTACAAAAATAAATTTTTATTGTTCATGTATAAACAATAAATCACGTCAAAACGAAAACAACAAGGAAGAAAACAACCAATAAAAACATTAGGTGCACATAGTTTTACATATTTACTTGTATTGTTAATCATTTTTAAATATTATTTTTTATCAATTTTTAAAAATTAAGATCAAATCAGTTTACCATAGTCAATACCTATGTATAATTTAATCAGGAACAAAATATCAAAACAACATTAGTGTGTGTGTGTGTGTGTGTGTGTGTGTGTGTGTGTGTGTGATTACGATATAAATGTAGACAAACGGATGTCAAGTAACATTAAAATGTAACAAGAGCGCAATATAGCGTTGTTTATACACCGTGCTGATTTTTCTAACTGCACATCAGTAAATAAACATTGACGGAAAATGTCATTAAAATCTCTTGTACTGTTAAGAGTTATGAAGCAGGGATTGTAATGTGACCCTGACTCCAAACATATCCATAGACTGCTTACTTGACACATATATGCAACTTTGATTAAAATCCTTCAATGCTTTGTAAGAGTTATGAAACTTAATTGTAACAAGTTTTAAACTATTAGATGTGGCGTAAATGTAACCCTTTATTAGAAAAAAATAAGGTTGTGTCTGGAGGCATGCCCACTGAAACCTTCGATAGAAACGGCTGTTGAATTCCAACACAATCAATCCTTCGGTTTTATTAAAACTATTAAACTATACAGACATTTTCACAGGCAAGATTTGCATTACCCGTCGCTATATAACTGATGTAACAAGCTCCAAACAGCGACCAACATCGTACTCGCGACATACGGAGCTAGGAGGTTGACGCTGTTTCGGAGCTTGTAAAAAACAATCTGCGCTTTACGTCATATCATTTAACAAGTCCGATATACTGGTCTGTTCTATGACGTCATTTTACGGGAAACATTTTCATTTCCGGTAACAAAAACCGACTCTATCAAGCAAAACAAATAGGTTTTCAATGTTAGTCAAAAACTAAATTCTACCCTAGTTTTTATTTGGCAATGGATATTAAACGAAAAGTATTTAATTCTTTATAAAATAGCATATCCTTTGTTCAAGTATACATTAGACGTATTGATTCTCTAGCAGGTCACTTGTTGTTTTCTTACCAAAAAGGCGACACTAAGAAAAGCGCTATTACGGGTCATGACTGCAGAGTTTTAAAACCACACTTATTGTGAATTAATTTTCTCAATGCTGGTTAACAAGCATTTGATAAAAATACGTTGTCTAGTTTTTAGGGGGTAGGGTACTCCCAGGAGTAGGCAATGGATCGTACTGGGCAGCTTGTGGAAATCCATCCGAATCTACATGTGGTAAATTAGGCATGTATCCTTGCACTGAAGGATTGAAATTTGTTTCTGTACTGAAGTCATGCATCATGCTTGTGTATGGTGGTGGGGGTGACGAGGGTACGGGTGCCGACGGTGATACCCGGGGGTTAAGGATTGGATTTCTGGTTTTAGTTTCTGCCAATAAAACATATGGAAGAGGTACGTCTATAAATATATTATCCTTTCCTCGATTTTCCGTCATATTGATTTGCTTGGCTTTGGCAGTATCCCCAGATTCTTTAATGGACACTGGGTCTTTTTCAGTTTACTTGTGTCTCCAGAGCTTGTGAGGCCTGTCTGGCCGCCTCCATTTGTTTCTTTCTCTTGTCACGTATGCTACATAAGATCCAAAGAAAAAATATCCCTATCGGAATGAAAACAAACATCCATGCGATATTTGATTCATTGGTCTCTTCACTGTGTGACTTCTCCACTAAAAGAAAGTGAAATCTACATTTAAGAAATGAATTTAACTATCAACAACGTTGAAATGACTAGCTTGATTAGTAATAAATACTGAAAAAGGTTTCTGAAAATGTTTCAGAATTATTATAATTTCATTATTTTATTTTCTTTAAATGAAAGAAAATTTTTGTAGACTTTTTGTATTTATTTATGAATAACATTAGTGTGTGTGTGTGTGTGTGTGTGTGTGTGTGTGTGTGTGTGTGTGTGTGTGTGTTATAAAATGAAGAGACATTTCAGTGGGGTCATCAAAACCACAAAAATATGTAACGTTTTTTCAGAACATTTAGTGGGTGTATGAAAAATCTCTCTCTCTCTCCGTGTGTGTGTGTGTGTGTGTGTGTGTGTGTGTGTGTGTGTTAAAATAATGAAGAGATATTTCAGCGGTGTCATCAAACCACAAAAATATGTAACGTTTTTTCAGAACATTTAGTGGGTGTATGAAAAATCTCTCTCTCTCTCTCCGTGTGTGTGTGTGTGTGTGTGTGTGTGTGTGTGTGTGTGTGTGTGTGTTAAAATAATGAAGAGACATTTCAGCTGGGTCATCAAACCACAAAAATATGTAACGTTCTTTCAGAACATTTAGTGGGTGTATGAAAAATGTGTGTGTGTGTGTGTGTGTGTGTGTGTGTGTGTGTGTGTGTGTATTAAAATAATGGAGAGACATTTCAGCGGTGTCATCAAACCACAAAAATACTTGTATGAACATTTAGTGGGTGTTTGAAAAATCTCTGTGTGTGTGTGTGTGTGTGTGTGTGTGTGTGTGTGTGTGAGTGTGTGTGTGTGTGTGTGTGTGTGTGTGTGTGTGTGTGAGTGATTAGTGCGATTGCTTTGGCCAGTTACTCTTTAAAATAGACTTGTATTAGGCATTTTAGTCAGTCACTGTATTATTTTCATCTAAAGTAATATACCCGCAATTTGATTTTTTGTCTTGGATTCGTTGTTCATAATTAGTTAGTTAACTATACAGACCTCCAGAATTTTATGGTAAACTTTAAACAGATATATTTGGATTAACTGTATGTTACATCTATAATAATAGACTAAGTTAAATTATACCAGGCCGGTCACTGGTCAGTTCTAGAATGAAGCAGATACTTAGTTAAAGTACACGGAAAAAAATACCTAAGTCCGGCAAGTGAACTAAAAAAAACCCCTTTCTCGTCCAACCGCGAGAGAGAGAGAGAGAGAGAGAGAGAGAGAGAGAGAGAGAGAGAGAGAGAGAGAGAGAGAGAGAGAGAGACGAATGAAAGGAATTTTACAATTTTACCTGCTATATATGCTATTTCAAAAGCATCGTTGGTGCTGCCGAAACTCCACTGTGTCATGTACAAGTAAGATCCCGACGAAGTGTAGGTTTGATTAAGTGTGGGGGACTGCAGAATGTCACTATCATCATCTATACCTGTAAAACATTTAAAATTTAGATCGAGAGAGAGAGAGAGAGAGAGCAGCGTGCCAGGTTATAAATTTAGAAAAGTATTAACATCACAAGAACCCAAAAAGCATGTCATTGCACAAAATAATAAATAAATACATAAATAAATAAATTTTAATTTTAATTAACATTTTTTAATTGAATTAATATTTTTTGTATAACTTTTTAATATTAATCCCCGAGGAGGAAACTCCATTTTTAATTAATAATTTTTAAAATAAATTATTTAAAAATTATTTTTGAATGTTTAACTAAAATCTGAGAGTTAAGGGACTCATGCTAACGCAGGATTTCACAAAAATATTCCAAATGAATTGATTTCTTCGTTTTTATTCCTTTCAGTTAAAATAAAAATAAAGCGCTTGGTACAAAACGAAGTCATTTTACAGCCGTAATTACTGACTTACCATCGTAAAACTTCAAGGTGTTAGCATAGTTTCGTTTGATAAATCCATTTATAGTCACATTAATGACATAACTTCCATTTACATATATTGTAATTTTACAATCTCCATAACTGAAAGAAAAAACACAAATATTGAAACGATTGCTGAAGGAAGACGGGTTTCTCCGGACACTCCGGTTTCCTCTACGACTCCAGAAATGACCATCTCGCTATATTTATAAGTGAGCGAATCTTGATCAGGGTCGATAACTCTTCATTCAGCTTTCTATTTATAATCAGCAATATTAAAAGAAAGAATACTGGTACAAAATTAACCAGAGGGTGAAAAATGTCACCAGCTTGTCTGTATGTCTGTAGTTTAAGTATGTATCATTTCATAGAGGTTTTAAATAAACACTGGATACCGGCGTTGACGCCGGGGATAAGAAAACAGCTGTATTACACATTGTATAAGGGATATGAAATATAAGTTTACTCTGAACAATAAATTTGTACACAAAATGAACTCAAAAATAATTAGTGCTCTCATATAAGTTGTAAAATGTTATCTGTCCCGAAAGTTGAAATTACGCTATCCTTATCATGTTGCAAAACATGTTGTTAAAAAAACCACCGGAAATTCGACAGTTCTTTACCTTGTGGTAAAGTTACCTCCCCTGGGATAGTATCTAAACAGAGTTACAAAGTGGATGTAGATTTCATTTTTATAAACGTTTATATTTATAAACGACACCCTCACCGGCCTGGTTGGTACTTACTCTGTATTCGCGTAATCCCCGGGGTAGTTGAAAGACCGGATGTAGTTATAAGATTCGTTGGCGTTTAGAGTAATTTCTATGTTGTTTTCACACACAGTTATTGTTTGTGCATTGCAGTTGTAATGTGTAATGCCTAAAACAGAATATGACAGTGTGTAGCTGAAAAACATAGTTAAAAGCAAACGTAATTAATAATAATAATAATAATCACCATCATCATCATCATCAATAACAATAATAATAATAATAATAATAATAATCATCATCATCATCATCATCATCATCATCAAAAACAAAAACAAAATTAATAATAATAATAATCATCATCTTCATCATCATCATCAATAACAATAATAATAATAATAATAATCATCATCATCATCATCATCATCATCATCATCATCATAAAACAGTTAAAGTTTATTGAAACAAGCTTGCAAGACATAAAAGAAAAGCACAAACACATTTTGACCACTCTGCGATTAATTCTCCGTCTATCTAAACAAAAATCATCTAGATAATGTACATCGCGTTTATTTCAGTCATTTTGAGAAAAAAAGTCGACCAAACATCAAAACAGTTGGATCTATTTAGAACATACCACAGGAAAAACTTCACTTGTTTTACGGAACATTACCGAAAACATATGCTTGAAATTTGAATAAAAAATCTCAGAATACATCGGTTTAAAATTGGGAAAATACCAAAATACAAAGTTAATATCACTTGTTATACGTAAAATTTCACAAATCACATTACGAAATAATCATAATAATAAAAAGAAGGGGAAAAATACAAAATACCTAAATATAGAAAGTGAATACGAAATGTTTATCAGAGCACCGTATTTAGTATATATTATCATACCTCAATCATACCGGAAAATTCTTAAACTGTAATTGGTAAATTTTTAATCACGTGGTATGAAACAATTCACAATGTTTGAAGCAGCGGTCAGCATTGCCATGGGATAATGTAATGTTCACCGCTAGGCACGGAAACTAACGACTGTCCATCACGGAAACTACCGAATAATCCTACTTAAGATTGCGTTAGTTATAGACCAGTAACTTCTACACTTCTTTATCAGATTTAATTTTACACATTTTAACTGGCTTCGTCGTAATATAAGGTAAAAAATCGCTTTTTATTCGGTATAATAAAGTAAATAGTGCCCTTAGTGAGAGGAGGTTTGTCTCCCTTTGGAAACTTTATCTCCCTCGCCTGTCTGCTCGGGAGAAAAAGTTTCCTCGGGGAGACAATCCTCCATATTTCCCTCAGGTGCGGAGTCAACCAAGGGCACTTTTTATATAATACCAAAAAAAATCTCGGAACACATTACATTAAATACGGAAAATAACGCATAAAACATTACGTAAAGTACGGAAAATTTACAGGACCACATCACATAACATGCAAACGGTAAAATTACCCAGAACACGTTACAGGTAATATTTTATACAATACTTAAAACACATCACACAAGATACGGCAAATTACTCGAATCTTATTACAGGTGACACCAGAAACTTCCCAGAACACATCGCTCTACTTTGTATTTTAATTAATGCAACCTGGAACATACCCAACTTATCACGAAATTTTGTGCAGGAATAGAATGCACTTTGTCGGAGACACGAGAGCCCTGACAGAAAAATGTGAAATACAGGGTAACTACTCAAATATAGTCGCGACTTTGTACGGGTACTAGGTGTGATGTCTGAGATGTGTCATTGGTGTTTAGTTACACACTCATGATCACTTAAAGAAGGAAAAACGAGAGAGATAATTGTATGTATGATATTTTTTGAAATTTGAGATTTCTGGTATGTCTGGCAATAGTGAAGGAGAGCAAAAGCAGAAATAAAACACACAAATCAAGAATGATTGATTAATTTAATGAGGTTTCATGCACACCCCAGTCAAAAATATTTCACTTGTATTGAGACGTCACCAGCTCCTGGTGAAGTAGCAGAAATTTTTTACTTTTGCACAGTGTGCTAAAAGCAATGTGCAAGAGGTTTCTTCAGCATGCCACGACGCCAGGACACAGGGCACCTGTTTTAAGGTCTCCTCCGAAAGACCCGGTAACGTTCATTTCTAAATACTGAGTGCTTGGCGAAAGAACAGTCACTACCAATTTTCAAGTCTTGGTCAGACCCGGACGGGGTTCGATCCCCGACCTCCCAGACACGAAGCAAGCGCTCTATTAACTGAACTATCTTAGTGGTACACAAAAAGCAAGACACGGAAAAGACACATATAATGTCCTCAGTATAACAACCCAATAACAAGTTTATACTTACAGAAAAACGATAAAACCAAAAATAAAATAGTCTCCCAATCCATAACCATTAACTTTGTCACATCTAAAAATTGAATAAAACAAATATATGGTGGTTCATTTAAGCCGAGTTCAACATAAAAGTTATAATAAGGCCAGACGATTTACAGCAATGAACTCATACAATACCATAATTTATAACTCTTGTTTACATGCCGTTTACAGATCAATGTGCCTTCTACCTTACCGCCTGGTTTCGAATCCCGCTCGGGCAGCTCATGATATGAGAAAACTTGTCAGTTTGCTTGCCGAAGGTCGGTGGTTTTCTCGGTTTCTTCCGCCAGCCCAGAACTGACCGCCTCGATATGTGAAAGAATCTTGAATGGGGTGTAAAAGACCATTAGTCAACTCAACTCATCTCAAATCAACCATTGTTTTAACGCATTTAGAAAAAAAACAATGTATCATATTTTTTGGTAGCATAAATTGTTTATCTGGCACAATTATGTCTTCTGTTATTCCAGATATATAAAATCAGTTGGGAAAAACTATTTCTCTAAAAAAAAAAAAAAAATCACGCATGCGCGTTATTCAGTTTGCCTGGAATAGTAACGGAAGTTATAGGACAAAATTAATTGTATTTCCATGATACATGGGGTTTTATATATGTCATAGATGTTTACAAAACTTTACCGGTGGATTGTGATAACGCCCATATACTTTTGATGTTGTTATATTAAATGAGAAAATTTTCAGCGGTTGCATTAAAAACGAAATAAAGTTATGCAACTATATCTGTGGTGAATAAAGACTTTCCTAGTTAAAAACCTTATCAACTTAATCACACACTCTCTCTCTCTCTCTCTCTCTCTCTCTCTCTCTCTCTCTCTCTCTCTCTCTCTCTGTGTGTGTGTGTGTGTGTGTTTATACCTACCTCCAATGATCACACTATTGCCATTATAATATTTAAGTACTTCGATTCACATAATATTTATGTGACGTCCTTTGTATTGTTAAAACATTAACCAATCGGTTGAAATAAAAATGTAAATATAGACGATGCTTTAGACATCAAACAATACCTTGACCACATTATACTCCCAATAAACACGTCGTATTTACATGACATCCATCAAACCTGATTTACCAATACATCGCACTAGGTTAATTAATATTGTTTATAAAAATTCTTGGCCAAATGCCAGCTTTTTACATAAGGCTACCCGATTAGCATACTTATTGCACGCATTCGTTCTGTGCTGCCATGGTAACATAAACAAACGATGTGGATGATGAACACTTAATGTACTTGTTCGTACGACAAATTCTACACGTAATATTATACATTTAAAAATTACTTATATCATCAAAATTTCCCATACACCATACCATATATATTAGTTAAATCAAAATTTATATTATATTTAGAACATCGAAATATTATATGCATTTACTTTCAAGAGCGCCGTACCTTGACGAGGATTAAAATGTAGGTCGCGTAAATGTATAAAATTATATATAATCCATGTATCTAGTATTCGACCCGTAGAAAGTCATGACCATAGTTAGTTTTTAGTATTCAACATGGGATCAATAAAAGACTACTAGTGTATGACAATCTACATAATTATATACTTATAACCATTCCGTGTCATAGACAGGGGTACTGTCAAAGCTAATTTTTTATCGCATGCCAGAGACGGCCGCTTAAAAGTTGTCATGTGCTGATTTGGAATGCATTATTTTATAGAAATTCAAAATCAGCACAAGACAGTAATAATGTTTATATAGCGAGGTATGGAATTGAGTTGAGTAATGGTGTTTAACGTCCCAAGTCAAGAATATTTCACTTATATCGAGACGTCGCCAGATATAGGCGAAAGTGCAGAAATTTTGCCTGTGCGTTGCGCTGATGGCATTATACAGCAGGGTTCTTTATCGTGCCACGTCTTCCGGCACGGGACCTCGATTATTTCAAGTTCCCATCCGAAAGTACCGTGACTTTCATTTCGGAATGCCGAGTGCTTGGCGAAAGAACAGCCATTATTCACTTTGAAGTCTTGAGTCAGACCCGTTCGGGGTTCGAACCAACGACCTCCCACTTACGGAGCGAACACTCTATCAACTGAGCTAACGCAGTGGCCAAGCGAGGTATGGAGAGGAAAGTAAGAACTCGGACGTTTTAGATGGTTTATCATTATTTGAAGTATCAGTAGACAATCTTATAAGTGGTTATTGGCGTATAACCGTGTTTATTCGAACTAGAAACGGACGAATCTGGTGAACCCGATTGAGTCGAGTCTCGGCCTACTCGGGAATTGTGATTGGTTGCCTAGCTTAATAATTACTAACTTGTCAATACACGTGAATTGGTTTAATCGTTATCACTTTAAAATGAATGAAATGTAAATTTGAAGTCGGACTTCACCGACTAACAGCTGCATACTATGGAACAGCGAAAGTAAGAATTTTATTTATTATTATTATTATTATTATAAATGACATAAAAAAACTTGGTTTTTTTTTTTTTTTTTTTT
This sequence comes from Tegillarca granosa, assembly GCA_029721355.1. Lineage (NCBI taxonomy): Eukaryota > Metazoa > Mollusca > Bivalvia > Arcoida > Arcidae > Tegillarca > Tegillarca granosa. Next base: position 1,304,135 of record CM056604.1, on the reverse strand, counting down.
TTTTTTTTTTTTTTTTTTTTTTTTTTAAAAAAATACTTTAGAAAATTCAAAGGATGCCTCGATTGCTACATATATCAATTTTTTTCAAAATGCAATTCCAATTAATGAAAAAAATAACATGAAATAATTTTATTTACCTCGAACCACTGAATGTTATATTATTGTACCGGTATATTAGCAACATTCATAAGATAAATCTGTAAACAACTGTTTTACAAATAACAGAGAATGGTTTCTTAAATCACGCCCATTTTTTTGAAAATATTTATTTATCATAAGTTCCAAAGATTGTCTAAGAAAAAATCACTTAAGGAACGACAAAAAGCTGTTTAAACGACAAATAAAATCAGGTAAAAAATTCCTTTGGATTCCTGTAATTGAAGACAAGAACAATCTACCGGTCGAAACAGTAAACGCTAACAGTGTCAACGCCTTTAACAGCAGTCTTAATTATTCATGGAAAAATCACCCACCCAGTTCAACAAAGAGTGTTTGAAAGAACTGTGCTCAGATTATTTGTTTCATAAAAATGTTCATCAAGCTAACACATCTTCAGCATATCCATATGTTTGAACGTTTTGTATTTTCATGCAATGGTTCACATTTTGTGCACCTCTCTCTCTCTCTCTCTTTCTCTCTCTCTCTCTCTCTCTCTCTCTCTCTCTCTCTCTCTCTCATGGTTTATGAAGACAAATGTGCTGGTTCTGTCATTACACGCAAATGCACTTTCCTCCTTCATATAAATTGTCAGAGGCCTTATTGGATTACAACTTGTCACAAATGAAAATTATAATTCTTCACAACTAGGTTACATACCAGTTCTACCGAAAGTAGATAATGTGTCTTTCCCGTAAACGATTCCGTACTGTTCTGGGGCTGATTGGGCGTAGTCCAGGAATGCTCCGGGCAGTAGTACTGGCAGTTTGGAAACGGAGGTGCACAAGCCGGATATGGTTGTCTTGCTGACGTGTCGTTACGCGTGGACGTCCTGAACGAGGGCGGTCTCTAGTGGTACCAAACCATAAAGCATAAACAGTGTTTCTGTGGACACCAAAATGTCTAGTGACAAAGCTTTGGGTCATACCAGCCTCAAGCATACCAATTGCGCGGAGGCGATCATTTTCATTTAGCCTAGGCATTACACTATGGAAGCTTTCAACCGAATAAACTTGCTTTTCTGGTTTTCTGGTGTCCAAACAAACAAACAACAGTAAATTATTCCTAAAATATTGTCACACTGAAATGCTGGGCGACAATTGCGTGAAACCGACCCGTGTGCATGAAGCGTAAAAATCACGGGCAATTGATGCAATGACCGAGCGATATGATAGAGGTATATACACTTACCATTTGTGCAAATTTTAAGATTTATACATTCAGTAATAATAGCGAAATTATAAATTTTATTGATGCACAGTTACTTTTTCCCGCTAGTATATTTAGATGTTTCCCTATACGTTTTAAAACATTTCGTTGGCAAGATGCTTTTTTACAGATATTGGAGATATTAGTTTTAAATTTTAGTTCGAAACCTATGGTGATGCCAAGGAGTTTTACTTCATTTTCGCATTTTATTTTACTTTGTTTTAGATTGAAAATAATGATAGAGTTATTTGATTTTTTACCTACAGCTGTTGCTGAAATTTGTCTGGGTTAGCTTGCATTTTATTTGTTGAGAACCAGTTTATTAGAGATAGACTATCTTTTTCAAGGTTAAATATGACATTATTTAAGTTTGTACCTGAACAGGAGAGTGTGTTGTCATCCGCATAATTATATAAATTACAATTATTAACAGAGAAAAAAATATCATTTATGAAGATATTAAATAGTACCGGTCTTGTGGAACACCTTTATATAGTTTCTGCCAACTGCTGATGGAAGATCCTATCTTTACACATTGACCTCTGTTATTCAAGTAATTCCCCATGAGATCAACTGAGGGTTGTAATAGGCCATATGCTTTTACCTTGAGCAGCAGGAGGTGGTCATGCGGGAGGCAATCAAAGGCCTTAGAAAGGTCCATCAGGATCGCAGCAGCAAACTCATTCTTATCCAAAGCTTTCCTCCAGTCCTCGATGATTCGCATGAGGGCTGTTTGGCAGCCATATCCTGTGCGAAAAGCTGATAAGTAAGGGTTGAAAGTGGTACTGGTCAAAATAGGAGGAGAGCTGTATATTAATAGCCCTTTCAAATAGTTTAGATATTGTAGACAGTATGCTAACTGGTCTGTAGTTGCTTTTATCTAGTGCATTATTTTTTTTTTATAAAGAGGTGTTACTTGAGCTTTTTTTAATTTATCAGGAAATGTTGATGTTTGTATTGATATATTGATTAATGTTGTTAGAGGTTTTGTAATTACTGGTTGAGCAAGTTTTAAAAGTTTGGGAGATATACCATCAAAACCTGTTGCCTTGCCAATTTTAGGTTTATTTATTTCTTTGTTTACAAATCTGATGGAATATCTGTAAAACTAAATTCTGTGTTATTATTGTGATGTTTATTGATATTTTTAAATACTTGGATGTTCATTATTTACTTCTATGTTTGGGTCACCAATATCTTTTGCTACATTTATGAAAAATGTGTTGAAAGTTTCAGCTACCTGTTGTTGATCACTGACTATGTTATTATTATTTTCGAGTGTGATGTTTTTTGTTGTAACATTGCCTTTGTTACTTAAAAATGGCTTGATGGCTAAATACCGACCGCTCTGAAAACCGGCTAAAATCCCCAGTCCTATGCTAAGCCGGTTATCGGAAGTTGCACTATATATATATATATATATATATATATATATATATATATATATATATATATATATATATATATATATATATATAACAATTGAAATGTGTTAAAATAATGAATAATGTTCATTGTCCATATGAAGGCAAAATTTTGGCAATAATGAATGATGAATAATGAATAATAATACAATAATGAATAATGCACGTTGGCTGTCAAGTCAAAGTCAAGTTAAAACAGAATTTTATTAATAAAACAAAAATAAATTAATATTTGTAAAAATGTATGTTTGTGAGCTATATAAGCCTTGCTCTTCAATGCATGTGAACTTAACAGAATGACATATTTATTGTCAATTAATGTCCAAAATTGTCATTATGGTCAAAACAGTTCAAAATAATTCTTATTTGTCGATTCGATGTGAAAATATAACGGTTAGCATTATTCCTAGAGCCTTGCTCTCTTTAATTTTAAATTAAATTTAAACATAACAGCAAAATTATACTTTTTTTCCATCCACAATTTCACAAAATACAATTTCACTTAAAATGATACGTTTCATGATATAAAACACAATATGTACATAAATTATATCTTCAAAACATTGCAATATATATTTGACACCTGTAATGATGCCTCATACTTATCTTAGTCTATACCCTATTATTTGTAACCTCTTCATCACCTTGACTGCCTCACTTTACCATCTTATCTAACGTCACTTCTTTTCACTTGTTTTGTGACCTCTTCTCCCCTTAATTGAATGCCACTTTTACCTCTCTTACAACACCTTTAATGATTGTTTCCTCTTTTTCACCTTAAATGTTGCCGACCCTTAAATATACAAAACTTCCATGCCTCATTGATTGTCGTTCTTGAAACACCAATATGGACATCTCTATTGTCAATACTGGATTTGCCAATTAAAATTCCGACCGAAATATGAATCGGTTTTCTATTAAGATTTTACAACTTGACCGGGACAGTTCTTGGGGTTTTTCGTTACATAAAACATGACTTCTCTAGGCAAACAAAAAGCTAAAAATAAGATTTTCAGCTTTTAAACCATTTTGTTTTTCATATAATGTCTAAAATGTATTTAGGCTTGTCTGATAAACTTTTTAAATAAAATGACAACATAGAAATTACACTTGGTAAAAACAGTGCTTTTGTACGAAAAAACCCGAAAATTCAGAGGTTTTGTCACCCGTCATTGTAATATCTAAAGAGGAAAATGATTCACGATGACTCGGAACATTTAATTGGCAATTGGTCTATTAACACCACATCTCTTTGTCATCTTTATTTAAACCTCTAGGCACACTTAACCGACTGGGCCACTTAACCGAGGCCGACTGGGCAACTTAACCGACTGGACCACTTAAATGTTGCTTTTGCAAAATCACATTTCATATTTTTCGCAAATTTCTAATATGGAGCAGACAAAGTTAGTGTAATTAAATTCTCGCTTTTTAAACTATCGTCAATCATCACTCTGTCATGTGCTGATTTTGAATTTCTATTAAAATAATGCATGCAAAATTAGCACATGACTAAAATACGGCATTCAAACTCAGCTCATGACAACTCTATAAAAGCTCCCTACACACAAATCATTTTCATGTTTTCCTTTCTTGTCTTTTTTAAAAAAAAATCTACAGTTGTGTCAGCCAACAATGTACACGACCATCATATCTGTTTTGCAAATCAAGTCTGACTCCAATCCCTTACTACTTCTATATATATTTCACTCATACAGACTCTCCACATGGTATCACACACATCACACAAACCATATGTCTGCATAAACCATACTAATTACAGACACAGCAAAATACATTAAGAATTTGCTTACCTGTGAAAATGACAAAAATATCTACACTTGTATAAATAAATCAAAATGTCAAAAAAATACTGTAAACACTGTGACATCCAACAAAATTTACATAACATATTTAGTTTAAACAATATTTTATTAAGGTAAATATCGTAACATTACATTCAAACAATATATATATAATAAGCAAAAGGATTCGGAAACAATGGACCTACATAGTCCATTCTATAAATCCGCCTCCCATAATTTGAAAAAATACATTTGTAGACCGACATAACACTTAAATACAACAGTACACATAATACACAAAAATAGCACTTGCATATGTTACTTTACAGTATATATTAACAATTGAATTAAATTAAATATTTAATTATATACAAGAAATTAATATAATGAACTACACTCATTAAACTAAATACGCTATAAAGAATTCGAACCAGGTACTTAACGAAAGTGCTTCTTCAGTTATAAAACAATAAATAAAAATTTAATTAATTAATTAAACCAATATCCAAGTGATTGTATAATTAAAGATATATGCCTGAAAAATGTTCACATTATTACACTAAGTTTGTCCAAGGTGAAAAATTTTGATGCGTTTCGTCATAATTAAGGGTTATGTTCCCCATATCTAAAACTTCCATCGCCAAATTGTCACCAGAACCGGGATTGATATCTGATCCTTACGTTCTTGGATAAAGTGTCTCCTCTGCAATTTGTGAACAGTTTAAAACTGAAGACATACTATTGGAGTCAATATTAAGAGCATAGGGATCCTCCTTTGTTGTTTGGATATTTGACACAGTCTGCGGCGAAATATCAACATTTCCACCGGCATTCGTGCCACCAGTTACTTGATCGTAAGAAGGGGGTCTTGGATGCACTTGAATGCTTGTAATACTAGATTTTTCTGCAAGAGGAAAATTAATTGCCTCTTCATAGGAAGGTGGAGCATTCCTGTTTATAACATCGTTTTGTACAGGATTTGGAGCAACATGTTCAACATATCCCTCTGGCAAAGAATCTGTTGTTCCAGTTGGGTTTGGATTTGTGTCTGGGGTGGTAGCAGAAGAAGCAGCAGGTGCAGGTGGGTGAGGCTGGGGTCTATTGTTTTTATCGCGTTTGGAACATCCAACATACATTACGGCACAGAAAAGACAAACACCTGCAATGATTGGCCCCGCTATCCATACAATGCTATCTTCTTCTTCAGGATTTGTAACTGTAATTAAAAAATTAACCGTTACAAAAATTATACAAAATGTAGTTTCAAATAGAAGGATTGAGAATAAATCATAACTTTTAAAATAGCGTATTCTAATATATTTGTTATAGATTATGCTTGTTAAAGTCTAGATGTATATTTAAAAGAGGGTTGAAATCTACTTGACAGTACAAGTATTTATTCATTTTTTCCTGAACAAATACATCAAGAGATTTTCAACATATCTATACACCTTTTTTCCGGTTTTCGCGTAGATTTGTTTACATAAGCAACCAGACAAGTTATTAATATGGTTGAAGGCATATTCAATGTAGAGAGCGCAACAAATTATCATATGCATAATTTAGCAAAAACTGATGATTTTACAACTTTATTTTATATTCTTAATAAAAAAAATCAAGGAGAATTTCATCCCCATGTTCAATTAGCCTACGTAAAGATCATTTAAAGCTGCATTAAGTTTTCCAAAGAAAAAATTAAAACGGTGCTAATCTAATAACTGATGTTCCTAATGAACAATGTTACATTTGACTCAACGATAAAAGCTCGAGTAAATACAGAAATTACAGTATTTACCCAGCAAGATGCAGCATTTCGGATCTAATATTAGAACATGGTTACGTCATCAAAACCCGGGTCATTTAAACACAACTTTCAAAATATTGCAATACGATAAATTAAACACAGAATTTCGTTGAATTTGTCATTTGTGACTTAGTAAAGGATAAATAACACCAGTTCAAATACATCTGGATATTAATTAAGGACAATTAATGCAATCTGTCATGTTTCACCTTCGATTCTAGGGTTTTCCCTACATCCGTGCGCATGCTCCAAGATCCTAATTATCATCGTAGAACTCTGACCAACCGGTCAGAGGATTCCGTTTTTTTACAGCTAAAAGAAATGAAATTTTAGAAAATGAATGTCACGGATCGTGGTTAGAAGATATCTACTTTTAAAAAAACATATTTTTAGAAAATCAAAAAAAATTCAGAAAATTGGTAAACTTAATGCAGCTTTAAGTTGTCATTGAGCAGTAAATGACAAGGTCGCAGCGTAGAATATTTTAAACTTTTGAAATCCCCAATCAAATTGATACACCTGTGTATTTCCCAAAAACATTTGTCACACAAGGGTCTGTACTAGTAAGATTCTAACCTAGCGTGTGAATGTCACGCCTGATATCCGATTCGCAAGTGAGTCGGTGCTTTTACCACTAGGTTACAGCTTGTTTTATAGAAATTAAACAATCAAAAGAATTATAATTGAATAACTGTATCAATTGATTCGATATTTAAAAAATAAGAACTGTGTCAGCTGGAAAAGGCCTCATTATGATCCATTCTGATCTTTTTTTAAACCGGAACTTGTACTTTGGAGTAACTCGAAGCGAGAATCTGAAAACTGCTTTATTAATTAACAATCTTTCTGTGACCCTTATTTAAACTATGAGACTATGAAGCACTTTTGGGTTTGTGTTTTCAAGTTCGGTCGCTCAATTGATGACACCGAGGTAAAGCATACCGATAATTATCTGATATTATCTATAAACAAGTCGTGCATGTAAAATGATATTCCTTTAAAGATAATTTATAAGAAATGTTAAATTACTAGCGTGTCATCCAAGAAGTGAAATAGAGTGCATTCAATATGTTTTAACCCCAAAATCTTTTAGTTTTTCAAGGCGGCCAGTTTAAAAACGGGGAGGCGACTCAAGTAACATGAGAAATCACTAACTCGCGGTAAGCGGACCGAAACCTGAATATTGTTCTTATTTGACCTAGTTAAAGGATTGAGTGAAAGTGAGTGTTGCTCACCAGTAAAAATTATCAACTTATATTGAGGCTTTTGGGTTATTTTTGAAGAAACGGTTATTTATAGGTAGGCATTTCTAACCTTACAATTAGGCATTTCTAACGTTACAATGCTTTTCCTTGACATTTTTACTTCCCAGTCTAATTTATTTCACTTACACATAGAAGTTATAATTTATAGGTTAAATTAAATAACTTAAAACTTTCCGATGTGGGTAGCTGATTGGGTGGACAATAATTTTACATAATACTCATTTTTTTTCATTTATATCGAAACGGAAGTTATATTGTAATACAAGTTTTTATTCCTTGTAATGCCTTTGAAAAGTTTCATTTTGTCACGACTCTCATGACGATTTAAGACCCTAAAGATCAAAACATTTATCATGACATGTGTCACGAAAAATGGAAATGTTGATTTTTAGTTACAAAATAAATGCTGGGTTCAAAATAGAGTAGTGATTTTAAATAAATAAAAACGTACTGATTTTCAATTAATAAAAAAAAAAGTATTGTTTTAAATTAGGAAAAGAAAAAATATATTGATTTTGAATTAATGAAATAAAAAAATATTTACTTAAATTAATAAAAAATGACTTAAAATAAGACAGAAAAAGTATTGATTTAATAAAACACAAACATACCAGTTCTTGTCCAAATCACAATCCAAAAATAAGTAAAAAAAAACACAAACATATCAGTCCATGTCCAAATCACAATCCCCCAAAAAACTTTTAAATCTGGCAAATTTAGTTATACATGTTAACTTCCATCAAGGAAGTGAGACTGGGTGCTCCGGAAGGGTTAGCACCTCCTGTCTAGCTAGCTACACCCGTCACTTGCAAGTCAATTTTGAGAATAAAAGGAACAAGGAACTATGGTAAGTCAAATATATCCAGTAAAAGTTTGGATACAGTGATTACATACTTATTAACAATATTGTGACGACGGCTATAAAACTTTTTAAGGGCCTTGATTACCATAGGCTTGCAATATTCTTGCGTCAACAATTTAATTATAAGCAGTTTGCTTCGTTGTAGAAAATCCCCAAAGTGAGAACAAGCTCTATCATAACGTATTAACTGTGAAACATATTCACCATACGCAGGAGAAGCAGGGATATTACTGCAAAGAAATGGAAAGTTGACAAAAGAAAAATTGAATTCATCACGTATGTCGTTTTTGCTTGTGTTACCTTTCGTCGGTGTCATTATTCAGGTATAAAAAGCATTAGGAAAAGAAAAAAAGTATTGACTTTAAATTAATAAAAGAACAAAAAAAAAAAAAAAAAAAAAAAAAAAAAAAAAAAAATAGAAGAAAAATAGTTCTGATTTTATTACAGGTTACATACTTTTTTCTTTTTTTTCTATGGACTCATAAGATATTCTAAAAGCGTCATTTGTACTTCCAAAACTCCAATGGTTTAACTCAAGTTTATTCGACAGTGAATCATAATTTTTTAAAGTTGTAAGATTCTTAGATGTTAAATACTGTCTGCCACCTGTAATGATAAACAATGGAAAAATGACTGCAACATGTAATAATGTATTAGTAATAATTGTCTGCCATCTGTAAAAAAGATAAATTTACCGCAATTGCCGCAACATGTAATGATGTATAAGTGATAACTGTCTGTCACCTGTAAAAACAAACAATGATAAATTACCGCCAACCATAATGATGTAATTGTAATAACTGTCTGCCACCTGTAAAAATAAACAATGATAGATTACCACAAAATGTAATGATGTAATAGTAATAACCTTCTGCAACCAGTTATGATTAACAATGATAGATTATCTCAACATGTAATGATGTAATAGTAATAACCTTCTGCCACCAGTAATAATTAACAATGATAGATTATCGCAACATGTAATGATCTATTAGTGAAAACTCTCTGCCACATGTAATGATAAACATATATTAATGATGATTGACTGTCACTTGAAATAATGTTTTAGTGATAAGTTACTACCACCTTTTGCTAATTTTTCAGTGATAATTGACTGTCTCCTGTAATGTTTTATTGTATATAATCCAATGTCGCCCTTAATGATATTTCAGTGACTACCTGTAAAATGTCTCATAGATAGTTGACTGTCACATGTAATGATATTTCAGTTATAAATCGGTGATAACTGACTGCCACCTGTAACGATATATCAGTGATAACTGACTGCCACCTGTAACGATATATCAGTGATAACTGACTGCCACCTGTAACGATATATCAGTGATAACTGATTGCCACCTGTAACGAAATATCAATGATAGTTGACTCTCACATGTAATGCTATATCAGTGATAACTGACTGCCACCTGTAACGAAATATCAATGATAGTTGACTCTCACATGTAATGCTATATCAGTGATAACTGAATGAAATCTGGAATGTTATATTTGTGATAATTGACTACAACCTGTAATGATTTTTCAGTGATAATGGACTGACTCATCAGTTACATTGGCTACCACCTGTTATATCACTGATGGTTGAGTGTACACTTCTGGCGATATATCATTGATTAATGACTATCAGGGGTAATGATTATTTGTGATAACTGACTGTCACATGCTACGATACATAAGTGAAATTTGACTGCCATCTGTAACGATATATCACTGATATTTCACTGTCACATGTAACGATATTTTAGTGATAATTGACGGCAACCTGTAAAGATAAATCAGTGATAACTGTCATTTACTGGTCTCGAAAAGGGCGCCGACTCATTCTGCTTCGGACTGACAAAATAAGTGGGAACGTTGAAAGGTTACGTTTGATCGACAAGAGACTGTTTTTATCAAAATATTTACATTTTCATATACTAGTATTTATAAATTTTAAGACGAATCGACGCTAGTTTTAGAATTCGGATAAATTTTTTTCGGTTTTTGTTCATGTTTATCGGTCTCTTTCATTTTAAAAGCAACACCGCGTAATATTACAAACTGTCCCATTAAAATCTTTCCGAAGCCAAATGATTCACCAATCGATCGATGTTAGTGACTATTAACATTATGCCTATATAATCATCCTTATGAGAAATCAGACAGCGCCTCTTCCAACACCAGCCGGTATAAAAAATATCCGTAAATTTTTTTTATAGAAATTGTTCTGACCCTTAACACAGCTCCCTGGCATTAAGTGTGATAAGTTCAGAGATAATTCGGACTAAGGTACGTCTATGTAGGCTTTATATATATGTGTGTGTGTGTGTGTGTGTGTGTGTGTGTGTGTGAATTCAAATTCGACTTACCATTCATTATTATTAGCGGAGTACCAGAGTTTCGCCTGATGTAGTTCTCTATTATTAATCTTATATAACTTTTCGTAGTTATATTTGTAAAGATGATTATTTTACAGTCGCCACTGAAATGATAAAAATATTCTAATGTCGCATAAAAAATTGAAATTAAGAACCAAATCTTATACACTCTGAAAGATTCTCAAGTGATTTAGGCGCTTTACCTTCTTAATAGATGAACATAAAGATAAGTTATCTAAAAATGATTAAATTAAAATTATATTTTGAAATAACAAAATTCGCACCTTTCATTAACAAAAAGAATAATCATTAATAAAAATTAATTCGTAAAGCAGGACAATCGGTAGATTTACTACTGAGAGACAAAAAGTCATGACAGAAATTGTTTGCTAATACAGAGAGAGAGAGAGAGAGAGAGAGAGAGAGAGAGAGAGAGAGATTTTGAAATCTAACAAATGACGGTCGACAGACCACCTAAATCTGACCACCTAAATCTAACAAATGACGGGCGACAGACCACCTAAATCTAACAAATGACGGTCGACAGACCACCTAAATCTAACAAATGACGGTCGACAGACCACCTAAATCTAACAAATGACGGGCGACAGACCACCTTAATCTAACAAATGACGGTCGACAGACGTTGTTTTGGAGCTTGCTAACGTTTGTGTTGAATGAAATAGATTACGTTTACGACAAAAATTCCGGTAAATATCTTTATTACGGAACAATATCTCATGTGATTCCATTGCCAATAGAAAAAAAATTGTCCCGCACAAGCGCTAAAAAGTAGCATGTGTTGCCTTTGGACATTCTATTATCGTACTTCGTTTTAATGAAAATCCTGTTTTTCTGATCTTTTCAACACAATTTACCAATGGATTTGATTATAAACAAATAAATTAAAGTATTAAACGTCACTTATTAAATTAAATTCGCTTTGAAAATCGAATAAATAAATATATATATATATATATATATATATATATATATACTAGTTAGGTGATTGTGTGATCACAGAGATATGCCTGAGAAATGTTCACATTAAACAAGTTTTGTCCGAGTTGTCGAATTTTGATGGGCTTCGTCATATTCAAGGGTTAGGTCTTCTATATTATTTGTATCTACAACGTCCAATTCCAAATTCTCACTAATAATGTCTGATCCTTCCCTTCTAGGATAAAGTGTCTCCTCTGCAATTTGTGAACAGTTTGAAATTGAATACATACTATCCGAGTCAATATTAGGAACATTTGACACAGTCTGCGGCGAATATCAACATTTCCACCGGCATTCGTGCTACCAATTACATGATCGTAAGAAGGGGGTCTTGGATGCACTTGTATGCTTGTAATACCAGATTTGTCTGCTAGAGGAAAATTAATTGCCTCTTCATAAGAAGGTGGAGCATCCCTGTTTATAACATTGTTTTGTGCAGCATTTGGAGCAACATGTTCAACATATCCCTCTGGCAAAGAATGTGTTGTTCCAGTTGGGTTTGGATTTGTGTTTGGCGTGGCAGCGGGAGGAGCAGCAGGTTGGGGTGGGGAAGGCTGGGAATTTGAAGGCCCGGGTCTATTGTTTTGTCCGCCTTTGGCCGATCCGCAACATCTCATCACAAAAACGAAAAAAACAACACATCCAACGATTGGCCCCGCTATCCATACATTGTTTTCTTCATCTTCATGATTTTTATCTGTAATTAAAAGAAATTAACCATTTATAAAAATATACAAAATGTAGTTTTAAATCGGAAGATTGAGAATATATCGTTGATTTCAAAATAGAGTGTTCTAATATATTTGTTCCAGAATTAGGCTGGTTATAGTCTAGACTAAAATGTTAGATGAGGATTAAAATTTCCCTGACAGTACTATTTATTTATTACTACATTGGTCTGATTAAATCAACATTTAAAAGCCTAAGATTATGAAAGTCAATTACGACGTTTTTATGAAAGGTATTCCCCATTAGCCGTAGATACGAGGTTATCACTCTTTGAATGTCGTATCTAATTTTTTAAACTTCAGGCATAAAATAGGAATTTTAGATTATTTCGTTAAAAAGTGAAATAAAAAATCGTTTATTACTTTTTCGCTTTTATGATGATCAGCAGATTAAAATTATACTGCATTGCCTAAATCAGGACAAGGAGACGGCCAATATCCGTTAACGTGGTATCAGTATTACACGTAAAGGCGACCGTATAACCTGGGAAAATCACATGTACGGGGTGGTATGATTTCGCGCTAAACCTATCTTATTCCTAGTATTTTGCAAAAGTAGTAACAAACCTATTTCTTCATTCTTGTTCTGCACAAATACATCAAAAGATTATCAAAATATTAAACAGAAACCACCTGAAGTTTGATTTTTTAATTAATTAATTAATCTATTTTTAATTTTTATTTTTTATTTTATTTTATTTTATTTATTTTTTTGTGAGCATAGTTTCATCTGCTTTTCGCGGGGATACGTTTACATAAGCAACCTGAAACGTTATTAACATGGTTGAAAGCAGATGATTTTATAACTCTTTTTTATTTTCTAAACAAAAAAAAAAAAAAAAAAAAAAAAAAAAAAAAAAAAAAAAAAACACAAAAAACAAAAAAACAAAAAAAAAAAAAACATTTTCATTCCCCCCAATCAATTAGATTGAAGCTGTTATTGAGCAATAAATGACAAGATCGCATCGTAGAATATTTTAACCTTTGGAAATACCCGTATGTGGGTAGCTGAGTGGGTGGATAAAGTGTCTCAGTCCGTATGTTGGTAGCTGAGTGGGTAGATAAAGTGTCTCAGTCAGTATGTAGGTAGCTGTGTGGGTGGATAAAGTGTCTCAGTCCGTATGTGGGTAGCTGAGTGGGTGGATGAAGTGTCTCAGTCCGTATATGGGTAGCTAAGTGGATGGATAAAGTGTCTCAGTCCGTATGTGGGAAGCTGAGTGGGTGGATAAAGTGTCTCAGTCCGTATCTGGGTAGCTGAATGGATAGATAAAGTGTCAGTCCGTATGTGGGTAGCTGAGTGGGTGGATAAAATGTCTCAGTCCGTATCTGGGTAGCTAAGTGGGTGGATAAAGTGTCTCAGTCCGTATGTGGGTATCTGAGTGGGTGGATAAAGTGTCTCAGTTCGTATGTGGGTAGCTGAGTGGGTGGATAAAATGTCTCAGTCCGTATCTGGGTAGCTGAGTGGGTGGATAAAGGGTCAGTCCGTATGTGGGTAGCTGAGTAGGGTGGATAAAATGTCTCAGTCGGTATATGGGTAGCTAAGTGGGTGGATAAAGTGTCTCAGTCCGTATGTGGGTAGCTGATTGTGTGGTTAATGAGTTTTATATCCTACTCCAAATTGTTTTCATTTATATCGAGACGCCAGTTTTATTGTAATAGCAGGATTGTTTCTTTGTAATGCGCTTTCTGCAAAGTTGATATTTTTGTCACGACTGTCATGACAATACAATACCCTAAAGAACAGATTATTTATCATGACGTGTCAAAAAAGATAAAAATGTTTATTTTGAGGCTACTTAAAAAGTATTAATTCTAAAATAGTAACAACAAAAGTACTGATCTTAAAATAATATAAGAAAGAATAGTTGGTTTGAAGTAAGAAAATAACAAAGTATTGATTTTAAATCAAATTACTAACAAATCGTATTGATTTTAAATTAGTTCAAGACCCTAAAGGTCAAGCCATTTAACATGAAATGTGTCAGGAAAGACGGAAATGTTGATTTTTAGTTGAAAAAAGTACTGATTTTAAATTAATAAAAGAAAATAGTACTGCTTTAAAGTAAAAAAATTAATAAGTATTGATATTAAAGTAGTAAAACAAGTACTGATTTAAATTAATAAAAGAAAAAAGTTCAGATTTGAAATCATTTGAAGAAAAAGGTACTGATTTTAAATTAATAAAAAATGGTTTCAAGTAAGAATATGAAAGAATAAAAGTGCTTATTTTAAATTAATATCAGAAAAAGAATATTGCTTTAATTTAAGAAAATAGCAAAGAACTGATTTGTTAAAATTAATTAAAGAAAAAAGAATTGATTTAAATTACGTAAAGAAAAAATAATAGAAAAAAAGGTACTGATTGAATGTAGGTTACAAACCCTTTTCTGTGGACTCATAGGATATTCTAAAAGCCGTCATTTGTACTTCCAAAACTCCAATGGTTCATCTCAAGTTTATTATACATTGAATCATAATTTTTCCCGATTTCAAAATTCTTAGATGTTAAATACTGTTTGCCACCTGTAATAATAAACAATGATAAATTACCGTTACATGTAATGATGGATCAGTGATAACTGTCTGCCACCTGTTAAAATACACTGATAAATAAGTGCAACAAGTAAGGATGTGCATCTATAAATACTGATTAACCACCATCTTTAATAATATATAAGTGATGACTGCCTCCTGTATTGAAATATTAGTGATAGTTTACTGTCACCCGTTAATAATGTTTAAGTGATAACTGACTGCCACCTGTTAATAATGTTTCAGTGATAAATGGCTGCCACTTGTAATGATATATTAGTGATAGTTGACTGTCACCTGTTAATAATGTTTCAGTGATAACTGACCGCCACCTGCTAATTCATTTTTTTGTGATAACTGACCGCCACCTGTTAATTAACGTTTCAGTGATAACTGACCGCCACTTCTTATGCCATATAAGTCTGTACTGATATTTTAGTAATAACTTTCTGCTACCTGTTATTATATCATTGATAATGGATTGCCACTTGTAACGATATATCAACGATAGTTGACTGTCACCTGTTATCATATATCAGTGATAGATGACTTCCACTTCTTACTATATATCACTGATTACGGACTGTCACAGATAATGATTATTTGTGATAACTGACTGTCACATGTATTTATATAAAGTGTGACAGGGTAAGAAAAAATTCGGACAAAAGTCACTTCCATGTGGACTTTACAAGTCGTTTAAATCCTGTGTGTGTGTGTGTGTGTGTGTGTGTGTGTGTGTGTGTGTGTGTGACTTACCTTTCATTATCATTAGCGGAGTACCAGGGTTTCGCCTGATGTAGTTTTTTATTCTTAATCTTATATAACTTTTCTTTGTTATATTTGTAAAGATGATTATTTTACAGTCGCCACTGAAATGAAAAATATATTCTAATGTCGCATAAAAAGATTATGAGTGGTAAATTTGAGACTGTGACGGGAGAGACATTGAAATAGGAAATTTCAAGTTTTCTGAACTTATTTTTTTTTTTTGGGGGGGGGGAATTCCTGAACAAATTTCCACTGTCAATCAGATTACTAATTGTTATTTACAGTTCTGTTGTCAGTTAACAAATCTGACCGGCACTAAGGTCAACCATATTGGATTTACATACATTTGTAGATGTCATAAACTGATTTATTTTAGGCTCAGTGTTCAAACCTTTATTTGCCTCTGGAATACCGTATGTATTTATCCTGCAGTATTCAGTGAGATAATCCAACGTTAGAACAACCAAAGATGTCAACAAAATAGAGTGCGAGGAAATTAATACGCAAATATATATATATATATATATATATATATATATATATATATATATATATATATATAAATAAGATAGCATATTAAATACATGCAGTCCGAATTATAAAATCTTTGAATTTTTTTTTTATCAAGTTAACTTTACTTCAAATTTACTGTGGAGGTTAAAGGTGTAAGTATTAAGTAACGCGGTTACTTGCCAAAGTTAAAAGTACATGACGAGAAAGTAGAATTGGAAAGGAAGTTTGACGTGGATAAACTGTTTGTCTTGAATGTGTGTTGATTAAAGCAACTAATACCGCTTGAATTTCACCTTTTACATTTTACACGATATTTGATCGAAACAATCGCGGATCGGCCATTGTTGTTTTCCTTGGAGATCGGGAACATTTCATCGATGTTTTAATCCGCTGATCAAAGGGTTCATGTAGTATCGTGTATGGAATTATAAGCTGACGATTCCAGAACCGTTGACATTAAGTATAATAGAAAATTACACACCGAACGTAAAAAATTATGCCGATGATTTAATACATTCAAGATTTAGATCAAAAACTTTTAATCACTCTGAAAGAATCATATAAACGAACACTAACCCATGTCATGTGTGGAATTCCATGTGACTTAGGCGCTTTACTTTCTAAATAGGTGAGCCAAATTAATTAAATTGAAATTATATTTTTAAATAACAAAATTCAAAATAACAAAATAAGAACAACCATTCGTAATAATTAATTTGGAAAGCAGTGTATTCGTAAAATGAAGTTCTGGCAGAAATTGGTCGCTAACACACACACACACTACCACACACCACAAACACACACACACACACACACACACACACACACACACACAGATAGTACTTACTTAGTATTGTTGTAATCATCTGGAAAGTTATATGACTCAATGTAACTTTTATTTTCGCTGGCAAAGAGTGTGATTTCTGTGTTATCATTACAAACAGTTGTTGACTGTGACATACATAATGAACATATCCATACTACAAAAAAAAATTAATAAACATTTATATCAAAAAATGATTAATCTGAAAATTTCGTAAGTAAATATAACAAAATACCTGCAACGTCTGTTCACACACACACACACACACACACACACACACACACACACACACACACACACAGTTTCATTTTATTTGTTATGTGTGAGAAAGTTTGTTAGTTCTGCCATGTGCTTCTTTTGAATTGTATTATTTTAGTAGCACATGACAGTTCGATTGCCGATGGAAGCTGGTTTTCTCCAGACAGTGATGTTTCCTTCGCCATTCCAGAACTTACTGCCTCGATTCAATTGAAAGAATTTTGAACGGAATCTAAAACACCTTTTTATATCCGATTTTAATACTACAGAAAGAATATTTCTTTTTTCTTGAATAGGTAAAAAATATCCTATTTGTTTATTTATGAATAATTAAATTTTTACCAGTTGTCACGCATTCTGACTGGCTTAAAACTAGAGTTTTTTCCTCATAGACTGTGTTTAGAACTGCCGGAACTACTTTTTTGTTAACAATGATAATATAAATTCATGTGTATATTTTATAGTTTTTTGATAAGCATTAAATATTTTGCATTCGACTTTGTTCTTTTGGTATTTTTTATTATGAAATTTTATTTTAAGCAATGCCTTTAATTTTTTGTTTGGTCTACTGAAAAATAATTTGAATGAAGGCAAAGTACTTTTTTGCATAAACCCGCTACGTGGAATTTATGCTAAGCGCCGAACAAAAATAAGGACAATCCTTAAATGTCATTTACACAATGTCAAAAGAAAAATCGATCAAAATTAAATCCCTGAAACTGAGACAAAACAGCAGTTATAAAATCATTGATCTAAAATTTCAAAATATCATACACCAGTTTCATGCGCGTGCATGTGTTTATTATATATATATATATATATATATATATATATATATATATATAATATATATATATAAACGTATTTTATAAAATATATATCACGATAAACAGTTTCTATAGTTCCATGTATGTAACACCAACTATAATGAAAATGACGAAGATTCACTGTAACATTTTTTAAATTGTAATGAGTAAGGGAGGTAATCTGAGTAAGTGAGGTAACCAGAAAGACTTTTTTTTTTTTTTTTTTTTTTTTTTTTTTTTTTTTTTAAATTATAATGAGTAAGTAATGTAAGCTTAATAAGGGTGGTAACTTAAGTAAGGGGATAACTTGAATCAGGGAGTTGACCTGAGTAAAGGAGGTAATCTGAGTGAGGTAACCTGATAGACAGGTTCACTGTAACATTTTCACAAAAAATACAATGAGTAAGAAATGTTAGCGTAATAAGGGAGGTAACCTGAATAAGGGAGGTTACTTGATAAGGAAAATAATCTGAACAAGGGAGAATACTTAGGTTTCTTGAGTAAGGGAGGTAACCTGAATAAGGGAGGTTTCTTGAGTAAGGGAGGTAACCTGAATAAGGGAGGTTACTTCAGTAAGGGAGGTAACCTGAATAAGGGAGGTTTCTTGAGTAAGGGAGGTAACCTGAATAAGGGAGGTTACTTGAGTAAGGGAGGTAACCAGAATAATGGAGGTTTTTTAGTAAGGGAGGTAACCTGAATAAGGAAGGTTACTTGAGTAAGGGAGGTAACCTGGATAATGGAGGTTACTTGAGTAAGGGAGGTAACCTGAATAAGGGAGGTTACTTGAGTAAGGGGAGTAATCCGGAAAATGGAGGTAACTTGAGTAAGAGAGGTAACCTGAATAAGGAAGGTTACTTGAGTAAGGGAGGTAACCTGGATAATGGAGGTTACTTGAGAAAGGGAGGTAACCTGAATAAGGAAGGTTACTTGAGTAAGGGAGGTAACCTGAATAATGGAGGTTACTTGAGTTAGGGAGGTAACCTGGATAACGGAGGTTACTTGAGTAAGGGAGGTAACCTGGATAATGGAGGTTACTTGAGTAAGGGAGGTAACCTGAATAAGGAAGGTTACTTGAGTAAGGGTGGTAACCTGGATAATTGAGGTTACTTGAGTAAGAGAGGTAACCTGGATAATTGAGGTTACTTGAGTTAGGGAGGTAACCTGGATAATGGAGGTTACTTGAGTAAGGGAGGTAACCTGGATAATGGAGGTTACTTGAGTTAGGGAGGTAACCTGAATAAGGAAGTTACTTGAGTAAGGGAGGTAACCTGGATAATGGAGGTTACTTGAGTTAGCGAGGTAACCTGGATAATGGAGGTTACTTGAGTAAGGGAGGTAACCTGGATAATGGAGGTTACTTGAGTAAGAGAGGTAACCTGAATAAGGGAGGTTACTTGAGTAAGAGAGGTAACCTGAATAAGGGAGGTTACTTGAGTAAGGGAGGTAACCTGGATAATGGAGGTTACTTGAGTTAGGGAGGTAAACTGGATAATGGAGGTTACTTGAGTAAGGGAGGTAACCTGGATAATGGAGGTTACTTGAGTAAGGGAGGTAACCTGAATAAGGGAGGTTACTTGAGTAAGGGAGGTAACCTGGATAATGGAGGTTACTTGAGTAAGGGAGGTAACCTGAATAAGGGAGGTTACTTGAGTAAGGGAGGTAACCTGAATAAGGGAGATTACTTGAGTAAGGGAGGTAACCTGAATAAGGGAGGTTACTTGAGTAAGGGGAGTAACATGAATAAGGAAGATGACCTGAGTAAGGGAGGTTGTTCATTTTTTCGGTTGTACTTACATATGTAACATATAATGGAGAGAAGAAAAAAATTCCAGTAATCCATACTTTATTGTTCAAGTTCTACCTGAAATAAAATATTACCATAAGATGATATAAACACGAAAATAACAATTAACAAAACTGTTTTATTTGGTTTTTTTTAATTTTTTGTTCAATGTTATTTTGCCATATATTTGAGAGAGAGAGAGAGAGAGAGAGAGAGAGAGAGAGAGAGAGAGAGAGAGAGAGATGGTTACAAAACCATTACATACCCAGTGTAAGGTTCACCAAGGCTGAGTGTTTACTACAGTTCTAAGAGTCAATAGTTATAGTTTATCATATTTTTTTAGCCTTGTGTTCGTAAACCAGTATTCCCTTTAAATAGAAATAAGGAATTGTTCGTCGCAACAAACTTATAATTCCTGTACAAGCAATAATGCTTGTTATTCTACCTTTCAGTAACCATTCTATAGAGAATAACCATGATTTAAAGTATATATATGGTCCCATTTTCACAATCATTCACTCAATTGAATGTACACTCAACTCAAATATATTTTGGTGTCAATTATTTAAGATACTACATATGGTTAAAATTGAATATCTTATGTATATATTTGAATTGTTTAGTGTAAATTTGTTGAACAAAACAAAACATTGTCTCATACAACATAAAAGTTTTAAAATATTGATGAGAGAAAAATGGGAATATTTTAATTGAGTGTACACTTAAATGAGTGAATGATTGGAAACTGGGGTCAGATCGAAATTCGATCTCAGCATTTAAGTAATAATTCATTCAAGCTTTATGGTTTTGAAATTAAATTACGATAAAGTTTTTTTTTTTTAATTTTCTAACAAATACATGTTTAAAACTTTGGATGCAACGTTTTACTGATGCAAATATCAATATATTTATTTGGAATTTCACTGATATTAAAAATTATGAAATTTAATCAAAAAGAAACTGTAGTTTACCTGTAATTAATTTCTATTGTCCTCGCAGTGGTTCATTAAGATCCACAATTTTCACCTAGCATACATAAAAATATTTACCTGTGAATAAAAAATATCAAAAGAATGCTAGAATAGACTATACGAAGAAAAAAACCAACTGTATTTCAAAATATTCTGGTTATAAATGTAGCAGTCTGGGTAGCTCAGTTAGTAGAACACTCGCCTAAAGTGCGGGAAGTCCCGGGTTCGAATCCCTACATTTCTTATTTTTCCTGATACAATTTGGTGGCCAGTGTGGCTGTCGGAAGTGTTGTACTGGAAGTGTCGGGCCATATAAACTCCTTTCGATGAAACTAAGGGTGCGATTTCAAATAGGACCATGGGGAACTTAAGAACAAAGGGGTGAAATGTAGCGGTCGAGGTAGGTCAGCACTCACCTATATAGAATGGGAGATCCCGGGATCGATTCCCGATCCGACCCTGCAATTTTTTCTCCTTTGTTTTACATAAAACCATGTGAACAATTTTTAAAATAATACTATTGTTATTTTTGTGTTACATAAATAAGTTAAAATCACCAAAATATAAAAATATCAAATGTGATAACAGAAATATGATTTAAAACAAAGCACATATAACATGGGTTTGAAAAGTGATCATAATGGTCGTGGGTTCCGGTCGCGACTTGAGCATTCCTCAAATCCATGTCATATATAATATTTACGACTACATACATACACGTTTGTTTATGATGGATAAAATTATAGAACTTAAACAATTCACCACACGTCAATAATTGATATCCCCTTACTTACATATAACACGATTTAATGACCTAGGTATTGAACCGTACACCTGTTACTGGTCAGACAGTCTCTATATTAAAAAAAATCTTAACAATTAATACATTAGAGTTTTTTACAAAAAAAAAAAAATCGGTTGAAATACTTAAATATAACAGGAATTTATTTTAAAAATTCTGTTGAAAATACCAACGATGATTTTGATATTCCGCGTGCCAAACCCGTACGTGTATAACCGTACACCTGTATTGGTCAGACAGTCGGTGTATTAAAAAAAAATTAACAATACAACAGAAATTTATAAGAAAATAATCTGTTGAAATACTTACGGAGATTTTGACATTCCGTGTACCATACCCTTATGTGTATAACCGTGTGTATATTATGTAAGTACTATACCATCCAATGAATTATATGTATCATACCCGTACGTGTACAACCGTATGTATGTGTATATATATAAGTATTTTACCATGTACCATATCTGTACGTGTATAACCGTATGTGTATATATAAGTATTTTACAATGTCGAAATAAGTCCAGATGATTTATATGTACCAGTAAATATAAATTATAGATATGTATATATATATTGTGATACTTACCGGAAGTACTGACCTGAGTTACTTATTCGCTAACAATATTGAATTATTGGTTTTAAAATTGATTATATTACGTACGATCTGTAATTTGAAAACCGCTGATACCGGTCAACTAAACACAAGGTGATTGTAACTAGGACACATTGATATTTTTCATTCATTGGATTCGTAGAGATTCATAATGTTTTTTTTAAATACACAAATAGTATATTTCACAAGATCTAAGGTTAAAATTGTGATAAATGCAATTATCATAGTATAATAATTACATCTCCTCTCTCTCTCTCTCTCTCTCTCTCTCTCTCTCTCTCTCTCTCTCTCTCATCTATAAATAACAAAAACAAGTGTAATAATCATGCCTATTTAACAAGTTTAAATAAACTTCATACTCTTTAATTCCTTACAAAATATTCATTATGTATAATTATTGTTTACGTTTAAGTTTATAGTGTATTAAGGCGCTCATCGATGAGGTATGATAGTATATGTACTTGCTATTCAAGAACCACGTTAAGCACCACGGCTCTGATTGGCTGAATTTTTTCTCAATTTTGTTATATTGTACGCGATTGGTTCTTAATGATACTTGAGTTCTACTTCCTGTTTATAGAACATCGTCAAAGAAGAGAATTGTGTATTGTATAGTATATTGTATTGGAAGAACTTGAAAAGAATAAGTAGATGAGATGTCTAAAAGGGTAAGAAATTCAAATCTAATATGAGGTCAGGGTTAGGGTGTAGCAGGTTCCATAGCTCAGTTAGTAGAGCACTTGTCTATAGTGCGGGAGGTCCCGGGTTCGATCCCCGGTACGACCCTGAATTTTTCTCCCTTCTTTTGTTCGATGAATTTTTATTATTATAGAATATATAACCAGGACCGGGATCGTTCCTGCCTTGTTAAATGCACTGGAATCTACCGCTAAACCAACCAGGCATTTAAACCTCTACCTAGCTTGTCACTGTGATTAAACTAGAACAGAAACATGCAGACTACATCTAAAACCATAGACAATACATCTAGATTATATCTAAGAACCATCGACAACACATGTAGTCTATATCTACGAACCATGGACAAAACATGTAGACTACATCTAAGAACCATGGACAATACATGCAGTCTACATCTAAGAACCATAAACAATATATGTAGACTATATCCAAGAACCATGGACAATACATGTAGACTATATCTAAGAACCATGGACAATACATGCAGACTACATCTAAGAACCATGGACAATACATGTAGACTACATCTAAGAACCATGGACAATACATGTAGACTACATCTAAGAACGATAAACAATACATGTAGACTATATCTAAGAACCATGGACAATACATGTAGACTATATCTAAGAACCATGGACAATACATGTAGTCTATATCTAAAAACCATAGACAATACATGTAGACTATACCTAAGAACCATGGACAATACATGTAGACTACATCTAAGAACCATGAACAATACATGTAGTCTATATCTAAAAACCATAAACAATACATGTAGACTACATCTAAGAACCATGGACAATCCATGTAGACTATATCTAAGAACCATAAACAATACATGTAGACTACATCTAAGAACCAAAGACAATACATGTAGACTATATCTAAGAACCATGGACAATACATGCAGACTACATCTAAGAACCATGGACAATACATGTAGACTACATCTAAGAACCATGGACAATACATGTAGACTACATCTAAGAACCATAAACAATATATGTAGACTATATCTAAGAACCATGAACAATACATGTAGACTATTTCTAAGAACCATGGACAATACATGTAGTCTATATCTAAAAACCATGGACAATACATGTAGACTATATCCAAGAACAATGGACAATACATGTAAACTACATCTAAGAACCATGGACAATACATGTAGACTATATCTAAGAACCATGGACAATACATGTAGACTACATCTAAGAACCAAAGACAATACATGTAGACTATATCTAAGAACCATGGACAATACATGTAGACTATATCTAAGAACCATGAACAATACATGTAGTCTATATCTAAAAACCATAGACAATACATGTAGTCTATATCTAAAAACCAAAGACAATACATGTAGACTATATCTAAGAACCATGGACATACATGTAGGACACATCTAAGAACCATGGACAATCCATGTAGACTATATCTAAGAACCATAAACAATACATGTAGACTATATCTAAGAACCATGGACAATACATGTAGACTATATCTAAGAACCATGAACAATACATGTTGTCTATATCTAAAAACCATGCACAATACATGTAGACTACATCTAAGAACCATGAACAATACATGTAGATTACATCTAAGAACCATAAACAATACATGTAGACTATATCTAAGAACCATAGACAATACATATAGACTATATCTAAGAACCATAAACAATACATGTAGACTTTATCTAAGAACCATGGACAATACATGTAGACTATATCTAAGAACCATGGACAATACATGTAGTCTATATCTTAAAACCATAAACAATACATGTAGACTATATCTAAGAACCATGAACAATACATGTAGACTATATCTAAGAACCATGGACAATACATGTAGTCTATATCTAAGAACCATGGACAATACATGTAGACTACATCTAAGAACCATGAACAATACATGTAGTCTATATCTAAAAACCATAAACAATACATGTAGACTACATCTAAGAACCATGGACAATCCATGTAGACTATATCTAAGAACCATAAACAATACATGTAGACTACATCTAAGAACCAAAGACAATACATATAGACTATATCTCAGAACCATGGACAATACATGCAGACTACATCTAAGAACCATGGACAATACATGTAGACTACATCTAAGAACCATGGACATACATGTAGACTACATCTAAGAACCATAAACAATACATGTAGACTATATCTAAGAACCATGAACAATACATGTAGACTATATCTAAGAACCATGGACAATACATGTAGTCTATATCTAAAAAACCATGGACAATACATGTAGACTATATCCAAGAACAATGGACAATACATGTAGACTACATCTAAGAACCATGGACAATCCATGTAGACTATATCTAAGAACCATGGACAATACATGTAGACTACATCTAAGAACCAAAGACAATACATGTAGACTATATCTAAGAACCATGGACAATACATGTAGACTATATCTAAGAACCATGAACAATACATGTAGTCTATATCTAAAAACCATAGACAATACATGTAGTCTATATCTAAAAACCAAAGACAATACATGTAGACTATATCTAAGAACCATGGACAATACATGTAGGACACATCTAAGAACCATGGACAATCCATGTAGACTATATCTAAGAACCATAAACAATACATGTAGACTATATCTAAGAACCATGGACAATACATGTAGACTATATCTAAGAACCATGAACAATACATGTTGTCTATATCTAAAAACCATGCACAATACATGTAGACTACATCTAAGAACCATGAACAATACATGTAGATTACATCTAAGAACCATAAACAATACATGTAGACTATATCTAAGAACCATAGACATACATATAGACTATATCTAAGAACCATAAACAATACATGTAGACTTTATCTAAGAACCATGGACAATACATGTAGACTATATCTAAGAACCATGGACAATACATGTAGTCTATATCTTAAAACCATAAACAATACATGTAGACTATATCTAAGAACCATGAACAATACATGTAGACTATATCTAAAAACCATGGACAATACATGTAGTCTATATCTAAAAACCATGGACAATACATGTAGACTATATCCAAGAACCATGGACAATACATGTAGACTATATCCAAGAACCATGGACAATACATGTAGACTACATCTAAGAACCATGGACAATCCATGTAGACTATATCTAAGGACCATAAACAATACATGTAGACTACATCTAAGAACCAAAGACAATACATGTAGACTATATCTAAGAACCATGGACAATACATGTAGACTATATCTAAGAACCATGAACAATACATGTAGTCTATATCTAAAAACCATAGACAATACATGTAGTCTATATCTAAAAACCAAAGACAATACATGTAGACTATATCTAAGAACCATGGACAATATATGTAGACTACATCTAAGAACCATGGACAATCCATGTAGACTATATCTAAGAACCAAAGACAATACATGTAGACTATATCTAAGAACCATGGACAATACATGCAGACTACATCTAAGAACCATGGACAATACATGTAGACTACATCTAAGAACCATGGACAATACATGTAGACTACATCTAAGAACCATAAACAATACATGTAGACTATATCTAAGAACCATGAACATTACATGTAGACTATATCTAAGAACCATGGACAATACATGTAGTCTATATCTAAAAACCATGGACAATACATGTAGACTATATCCAAGAACAATGGACAATACATGTAGACTATATCTAAGAACCATGGACAATCCATGTAGACTATATCTAAGAACCATGGACAATACATGTAGACTACATCTAAGAACCAAAGACAATACATGTAGACTATATCTAAGAACCATGGACAATACATGTAGACTATATCTAAGAACCATGAACAATACATGTAGTCTATATCTAAAAACCATAGACAATACATGTAGTCTATATCTAAAAACCAAAGACAATACATGTAGACTATATCTAAGAACCATGGACAATACATGTAGACTACATCTAAGAACCATGGACAATCCATGTAGACTATATCTAAGAACCATAAACAATACATGTAGACTATATCTAAGAACCATGGACAATACATGTAGACTATATCTAAGAACCATGAACAATACATGTTGTCTATATCTAAAAACCATGCACAATACATGTAGACTACATCTAAGAACCATGAACAATACATGTAGATTACATCTAAGAACCATAAACAATACATGTAGACTATATCTAAGAACCATAGACAATACATATAGACTATATCTAAGAACCATAAACAATACATGTAGACTTTATCTAAGAACCATGGACAATACATGTAGACTATATCTAAGAACCATGGACAATACATGTAGTCTATATCTTAAAACCATAAACAATACATGTAGACTATATCTAAGAACCATGAACAATACATGTAGACTATATCTAAGAACCATGGACAATACATGTAGTCTATATCTAAAAACCATGGACAATACATGTAGACTATATCCAAGAACCATGGACAATACATGTAGACTATATCCAAGAACCATGGACAATACATGTAGACTACATCTAAGAACCATGGACAATCCATGTAGACTATATCTAAGGACCATAAACAATACATGTAGACTACATCTAAGAACCAAAGACAATACATGTAGACTATATCTAAGAACCATGGACAATACATGTAGACTATATCTAAGAACCATGAACAATACATGTAGTCTATATCTAAAAACCATAGACAATACATGTAGTCTATATCTAAAAACCAAAGACAATACATGTAGACTATATCTAAGAACCATGGACAATACATGTAGACTACATCTAAGAACCATGGACAATCCATGTAGACTATATCTAAGAACCAAAGACAATACATGTAGACTATATCTAAGAACCATGGACAATACATGCAGACTACATCTAAGAACCATGGACAATACATGTAGACTACATCTAAGAACCATGGACAATACATGTAGACTACATCTAAGAACCATAAACAATACATGTAGACTATATCTAAGAACCATGAACATTACATGTAGACTATATCTAAGAACCATGGACAATACATGTAGTCTATATCTAAAAACCATGGACAATACATGTAGACTATATCCAAGAACAATGGACAATACATGTAGACTATATCTAAGAACCATGGACAATCCATGTAGACTATATCTAAGAACCATGGACAATACATGTAGACTACATCTAAGAACCAAAGACAATACATGTAGACTATATCTAAGAACCATGGACAATACATGTAGACTATATCTAAGAACCATGAACAATACATGTAGTCTATATCTAAAAACCATAGACAATACATGTAGTCTATATCTAAAAACCAAAGACAATACATGTAGACTATATCTAAGAACCATGGACAATACATGTAGACTACATCTAAGAACCATGGACAATCCATGTAGACTATATCTAAGAACCATAAACAATACATGTAGACTATATCTAAGAACCATGGACAATACATGTAGACTATATCTAAGAACCATGAACAATACATGTTGTCTATATCTAAAAACCATGCACAAAACATGTAAACTACATCTAAGAACCATGAACAATACATGTAGACTATATCTAAGAACCATGGACAATACATGTAGTCTATATCTAAGAACCATAAACAATACATGTAGTCTATATCTAAGAACCATGAACAATACATGTTGTCTATATCTAAAAACCATGCACAAAACATGTAGACTATATCTAAGAACCATGAACAATACATGTAGACTATATCTAAGAACCATGGACAATACATGTAGTCTATATCTAAGAACCATAAACAATACATGTAGACTATATGTAAGAACCATGGACAATACATGTAGACTATATCTAAGAACCATGAACAATACATGTTGTCTATATCTAAAAACCATAGACAATACATGTAGACTATATCTAAGAACCATGGACAATACATGTAGACTATATCTAAGAACCATAAACAATACATGTAGACTACATCTAAGAACCATGGACAATACATATAGACTATATCTAAGAACCATGAACAATACATGTAGACTACATCTAAGAACCATGAACAATACATGTAGATTACATCTAAGAACCATAAACAATACATGTAGACTATATCTTAGAACCATAGACAATACATATAGACTATATCTAAGAACCATAAACAATACATGTAGACTTTATCTAAGAACCATGGACAATACATGTAGACTATATCTAAGAACCATGGACAATACATGTAGTCTATATCTTAAAACCATAAACAATACATGTAGACTATATCTAAGAACCATGAACAATACATGTAGACTATATCTAAGAACCATGGACAATACATGTAGTCTATATCTAAAAACCATGGACAATACATGTAGACTATATCCAAGAACCATGGACAATACATGTAGACTATATTCAAGAACCATGGACAATACATGTAGACTACATCTAAGAACCATCGACAATAAATGTAGACTATATCTAAGGACCATAAACAATACATGTAGACTACATCTAAGAACCAAAGACAATACATGTAGACTATATCTAAGAACCATGGACAATACATGTAGACTATATCTAAGAACCATGAACAATATATGTAGTCTATATCTAAAAACCATAGACAATACATGTAGTCTATATCTAAAAACCAAAGACAATACATGTAGACTATATCTAAGAACCATGGACAATACATGTAGACTACATCTAAGAACCATGGACAATCCATGTAGACTATATCTAAGAACCAAAGACAATACATGTAGACTATATCTAAGAACCATGGACAATACATGCAGACTACATCTAAGAACCATGGACAATACATGTAGACTATATCTAAGAACCATGGACAATACATGTAGACTACATCTAAGAACCATAAACAATACATGTAGACTATATCTAAGAACCATGAACAATACATGTAGACTATATCTAAGAACCATGGACAAAACATGTAGACTATATCTAAGAACCATAAACAATACATGTAGACTACATCTAAGAACCATGGACAATACATATAGACTATATCTAAGAACCATAAACAATACATGTAGACTATATCTAAGAACCATGGACAATACATGTAGACTATATCTAAGAACCATGGACAATACATGTAGACTATATCTAAAAACCATGGACAATACATGTAGACTATATCCAAGAACCATGGACAATACATGTAGACTACATCTAAGAACCATAGACATTACATGTAGACTATATCTAAGAACCATGGACAATACATGTAGACTATATCTAAGAACCATAGACAATACATGTAGACTAATCTAAGAACCATGGACAATACATGTAGACTACATCTTAGAACCATGGACAATACATGTAGTCTATATCTAAAAACCATGGACAATACATGTAGACTATATCTAAGAACCATGGACAATACATGCAGACTATATCTAAGAACCATAAACAATACATGTAGACTAATCTAAGAACCATGGACAATACATGTAGACTACATCTTAGAACCATGGACAATACATGTAGTCTATATCTAAAAACCATAGACAATACATGTAGACTATATCTAAGAACCATGGACAATACATGTAGACTACATCTAAGAACCATAAACAATACATGTAGACTATATCTAAGAACCATAAACAATACATGTAGACTAATCTAAGAACCATGGACAATACATGTAGTCTATATCTAAGAACCATAGACCATTCATGTAGTCTATATCTAAGAACCATGGACAATACATGTAGACTACATCTAAGAACCATAAACAATACATGTAGACTATATCTAAGAACCATAAACAATACATGTAGACTAATCTAAGAACCATGGACAATACATGTAGTCTATATCTAAGAACCATAGACCATTCATGTAGTCTATATCCAAGAACCATAGACCATTCATGTAGTCTATATCCAAGAACCATGCACAATACATGTAGACTACATCTAAGAACCATGGACAATCCATGTAGACTATATCTAAGAACCCTCAACAATATATCTAGACAACATCTAAGAACCAAAGACAATACATGTAGACTATATCTAAGAACCATGAACAATACATGTAGCTTATATCTAAAAACCATAGACAATACATGTAGTCTATATCTAAAAACCATAGACAATACATGTAGACTATATCTAAGAACCATGGACAATACATGTAGACTATCTCTAAGAACCATGGACAATACATGCAGACTACATCTAAGAACCATGGACAATACATGTAGACTACATCTAAGAACCATGGACAATACATGTAGACTATATCTAAGAACCATGAACAATACATGTAGCTTATATCTAAAAACCATAGACAATACATGTAGTCTATATCTAAAAACCATAGACAATACATGTAGACTATATCTAAGAACCATGGACAATACATGTAGACTTCATCTAAGAACCATCGACAATACATGTAGACTACATCTAAGAACCATGGACAATACATGTAGACTATCTCTAAGAACCATGGACAATACATGCAGACTACATCTAAGAACCATGGACAATACATGTAGACTACATCTAAGAACCATGGACAATACATGTAGACTACATCTAAGAACGATAAACAATACATGTAGACTATATCTAAGAACCATGGACAATACATGTAGACTATATCTAAGAACAATGGACAATACATGTAGTCTATATCTAAAAACCATAGACAATACATGTAGACTATACCTAAGAACCATGGACAATACATGTAGACTACATCTAAGAACCATGAACAATACATGTAGTCTATATCTAAAAACCATAAACAATACATGTAGACTACATCTAAGAACCATGGACAATCCATGTAGACTATATCTAAGAACCATAAACAATACATGTAGACTACATCTAAGAACCAAAGACAATACATGTAGACTATATCTAAGAACCATGGACAATACATGCAGACTACATCTAAAAACCATGGACAATACATGTAGACTACATCTAAGAACCATGGACAATACATGTAGACTACATCTAAGAACCATGGACAATTCATGTAGACTACATCTAAGATCCATAAACAATACATGTAGACTATATCTAAGAACCATGGACAATACATGTAGACTAATCTAAGAACCATGGACAATACATGTAGTCTATATCTAAGAACCATAAACAATACATGTAGACTATATCTAAGAACCATGGACAATACATGTAGACTAATCTAAGAACCATGGACAATACATGTAGTCTATATCTAAGAACCATAGACCATTCATGTAGTCTATATCCAAGAACCGTAGACCATTCATGTAGTCTATATCCAAGAACCATAGACCATTCATGTAGTCTATATACAAGAACCATGCACAATACATGTAGACTACATCTAAGAACCATGAACAATACATGTAGATTACATCTAAGAACCATGGACAATACATGTAGACTATATCTAAGAACCATAAACAATACATGTAGACTATATCTAAGAACCATAAACAATACATGTAGTCTATATCTAAAAACCATGGACAATACATGTAGACTATATCCAAGAACAATGGACAATACATGCAGACTATATCCAAGAACCATAAACAATACATGTAGACTACATCTAAGAACCATAAACAATACATGTAGACTATATCTAAGAACCATGGACAATACATGTAGTCTATATCTAAAAACCATGGACAATACATGTAGTGTATATCTAAAAACCATAGACAATACATGTAGACTATATCCAAGAACCATAAACAATACATGTAGACTACATCTAAGAACCATAAACAATACATGTAGACTACATCTAAGGACTATAAACAATACATGTAGACTTTATCTAAGAACCATGGACAATACATGTAGTCTATGTCTAAAAACCATAGACAATACATGTAGACTATATCCAAGAACCATAAACAATATATGTAGACTACATCTAAGAACCATAAACAATACATATAGACTATATCTAAGAACCATGGACAATCCATGTAGACTATATCTAAGAACCATAAACAATACATGTAGACTATATCTAAGAACCATGGACAATACATGTAGACTATATCTAAGAACCATAAACAATACATGTAGACTACATCTAAGAACCAAAGACAATACATGTAGACTATATCTAAGAACCATGGACAATACATGCAGACTACATCTAAGAACCATGGACAATACATGTAGACTACATCTAAGAACCATGGACAATACATGTAGACTACATCTAAGAACCATAAACAATACATGTAGACTATATCTAAGAACCATGAACAATACATGTAGACTATATCTAAGAACCATGGACAATACATGTAGTCTATATCTAAAAACCATGGACAATACATGTAGACTATATCCAAGAACAATGGACAATACATGTAGACTACATCTAAGAACCATGGACAATCCATGTAGACTATATCTAAGAACCATGGACAATACATGTAGACTACATCTAAGAACCAAAGACAATACATGTAGACTATATCTAAGAACCATGGACAATACATGTAGACTATATCTAAGAACCATGAACAATACATGTAGTCTATATCTAAGAACCATAGACAATACATGTAGTCTAAATCTAAAAACCATGGACAATACATGTAGACTATATCTTAGAACCATGGACAATCCATGTAGACTATATCCAAGAACCATGCACAATACATGTAGACTACATCTAAGAACCATGAACAATACATGTAGAGTACATCTAAGAACCATGGACAATACATGTAGACTATATCTAAGAACCATAAACAATACATGTAGACTATATCTAAGAACCATGGACAATACATGTAGACTAATCTAAGAACCATGGACAATACATGTAGTCTATATCTAAGAACCATAAACAATACATGTAGACTATATCTAAGAACCATGGACAATACATGTAGACTTATCTAAGAACCATGGACAATACATGTAGTCTATATCTAAGAACCATAGACCATTCATGTAGTCTATATCCAAGAACCGTAGACCATTCATGTAGTCTTTATCCAAGAACCATAGACCATTCATGTAGTCTATATACAAGAACCATGCACAATACATGTAGACTACATCTAAGAACCATGAACAATACATGTAGATTACATCTAAGAACCATGGACAATACATGTAGACTATATCTAAGAACCATAAACAATACATGTAGACTATATCTAAGAACCATAAACAATACATGTAGTCTATATCTAAAAACCATGGACAATACATGTAGACTATATCCAAGAACAATGGACAATACATGCAGACTATATCCAAGAACCATAAACAATACATGTAGACTACATCTAAGAACCATAAACAATACATGTAGACTATATCTAAGAACCATGGACAATACATGTAGTCTATATCTAAAAACCATGGACAATACATGTAGACTATATCCAAGAACCATAAACAATACATGTAGACTACATCTAAGAACCATAAACAATACATGTAGACTACATCTAAGAACCATAAACAATACATGTAGACTATATCTAAGAACCATGGACAATACATGTAGTCTATGTCTAAAAACCATAGACAATACATGTAGACTATATCCAAGAACCATAAACAATACATGTAGACTACATCTAAGAACTATAAACAATACATGTAGACTATATCTAAGAACCATGGACGATATATCAAGACTATGTCTAAGATAAATCAATATGCATAGTAATTTCTGATATTAGTGATTGGTTATTTTTATTTGTAGAACCAAAAGAGTGAGAAAAACTGGCAAAAGATGAAGAAACTGGTAAGTAAATTTTGAAAAACATTCAGTATGAACCTTAATCTTTATTAGATTCTGTTATTTAAAATATAAAAAAAATGTAAACATTTTAATGATTGTTCGTCAGTCATTTAAATAGTCCTCGGGTGATGCTGTTCAATGTTTTACTCACTGTACCTGCATCTAAGACATTGGCATAATTTTCTATTACATATTAAATATTTTTGTGACAATTCATACATGACAATACCCTGAAAGAAGAAACATTTGTCAGGAAATTTGTGTTACAGTTATTAACAATATAAATACATGAACTATAGCTTTTGAAATAATCAAATAAACTATTTATATCTTAGTACAATGTTCAAATTATCAGATCAATGACAGTTCTAGTGGTTTTCACATTTCAGTCTTTTTGAAACTTTTTTATAATTTCAGGTTAATTGTATGTTGGAAAATGGGGAAACTGTTGTTTCAATCATATTAAACAAGGATAACAAGTCTGTAGATTACTGTGGTAAGCACATATATGGCACAATTTTTATATGTGTATATGTTGTTTGAATGAAACCAAAATTCACTATACTTCTTTAGATTTTTGTTTGATATATACACAAGATTGTAAGAAATGCAGGTTGTCACATGGTCTTCAACAATGATCAAAACCCACAGTGCAATACACATAATTATGAAATTACCAAAGAATTTGATGGCATTATGGGAAAACTGTTAAAATATGAGACCCATGTACATATATACTCTAAAACTATGTAACACAGAGACAGCCGCATCCACTGAAATACAGTTATCTGGCTTTGGACAGTCACATATATGTAATTAATTTATTATAGGAATCACCCTGTCTCTCTGTCTGCCTGTCTGTCCATCCTTCTGCCTGGTTGTCTGCCCCAATATTTTGTTTGCTCCATATCTTCCATGTCTATGTATAGATTTTGATCAAACTTGGAACAAATATAGACCAAGTTAAGACGATGTGTTTCATACTAAATTTATGTGCATATGTCAAAGGTCAAGGTCGGGAGGTCAAATCTTATTTTTTCCTTCACACTATGGTGTTAACTCCCTACCTTACATGTCTATCCACAGATTTATATCTTGGCACAAATGTCAACCAACATGAGAGGATATGTTGCATATCAAATTTATGTGTTTAGGTCAAAGATCAAGGTCATGGGGTAAAATCTAATTTTTTTCAGTTATAATATTGTTTCTGCTGAATTCTTACTGTTATTCTTAATTCTGTTTTAAATTTAAGGGGTTAAAATTTCCCTCCAAAACTGTAACACTTATGAACATATAACAAAGCAATATAAAAACAACTGACTAGAAACTTAAACAGGACTTAATTAAAAACAGAAAGCACACTACAAAGAAGAAAATAACAAAAGAACAAAATCATCTGATAGTACTTATAGTTACTGATAGTCAGCTTAAGTGTAGATTCAACTAATAAATGACCCATGATTTTTCACATTGTAAATTTAACGGTACAGTTTGTTTATTGTAGTTTTTTGTCTCGGCGAGACTTAGGTTTTACTTTTCCGGTGACAGCGGCGGAGGCGGCATTGTTGGAGTGTCAAAATGTGAAAGTTGTGTGTAAAAGTCCTTATCTCCTTAACTAACAGTGGTATCTGAATGAAATTTGTAACACAGTTTAATCAGGCTGTTTAATTATTATAACCTAAGTATTTTGGCTGATTTTAGAAACATTTTGGTGTAAAAAAATACATTTTTAGAGAAAAATTATGCATTTTGAGAAAATTCTCTTACAGGCTCATTTTTCAATATTTTCTTTTAAAATTTTGAATATGGCATCTGCAAAGATAGAACTTAAACATATATAACAGCTTTTTAAAAATATTTCACACTTTTTAGTTTTTTGGTTTAAATTACAAATTTTTAGAAAATGATTAAAGTCCATCTAAACCTTGAGGAATTGGACTTTAAATATTGTGCAGATAGTTTACAGGTTTTATACAATAATCATTTACCATTAATTCAATTTTGGGGCAAATCTGAGATTTTGATTATAAAGGTACAAATTTTGAGAAAATGCATTTTTTGTGCTTAACTAGTATTGATTTGGATTTCAAATCTAGTCTAATTAGTTTCCATGTTACGTATAATGTAGAAGTTCATAAGTTTTTACAGTCTTGGGGAAAACCACAGATTTTTGTTTAGAAATTACACATTTTGAGAAATTATTTTTTAGTCCAAAAATATACAAAATTTGAAAAATAAATTTTTTTATTGATCAAAATCTGACCAGACGATACATATGATTCCATGGAATTCTTGTTTATATTTTGAATGTGCTTGTATATATGCTTTTTACTGATAGGTCCAGACCATATGATGGGGTTTATTGGCCGATTTGCTGAGGAATTGATTAATACAGCCACTGACGTCCCATCATCAATAAACTTAGGTATGTATATTTTTCTTCATAAAAATGACAAATTTCTTCACTCTTTATTAATGTTATTTTGTTTTCTTCGCAAAAATGGTTTCTGGGCTATAAGAGTGACATCAGTACACATAAATCGCCCATTATCAACATCAAAATGCATGTAATGTGTTTATTTATGTCATTAAAATAAAGAAGACAAATAAAACACAAGTTGGAAACCCTAATTACAAGTTCTGACTAAAAAGATATACAGAATAGATTTTGTTTAAAGGTAGGGTTAGTGGTTGTTATGACCAGATTTTAATCATTCTTTCATTATTTAAATGCATATGTGTGAAAACACATAGCATAAAAAAGATGCCTTAGTTTTCATGAATCAATACTAAGTCTAGATCTGTGGTCTTAATTACTTTTTCTGCATACATTAAATTTATGATTTCTTAAGGTATAGAATTTTTATGTTTCTCAATAATTGGGCTTAATATGCAGATCATGAACAAGCATTATCAAATTAAAATAGGTGAACGAATATTACAGAAATATAATTCATAATTTGTATAAAATGTTTCTATGCATGAACAACTCATTAAATAAAAGGACTGGTTTTTTCACAATTGCAAGAATTTTATAATTTGTTTATGATGTTGCTGTAATAGATATAAATTGTTGACATTTAACACTTTGAAAATTTTCTATTTTGAAGACGTGGCTGCATTGGATATAGGCAATGCTAATGCCCATAATATTAGAAAAGTTATGGCAGATATTGTTGGTACTGATGGTAAGTGAAAACTGTTTATAATGCTTTCATTGTATTTTGTTACAGTTATCAGTTCCATATTCTAGATTTTCAAATTAACATGGAATTTTATGAATGAACCAGTAGGTTTTTGACAAAAATTCCGGTATCGGGGATCAGAATGAGCAATTCAGTGTTTTTGAAATATTTGTTTAGGAAAATATTGTTAAAATCATGCTAAAGTATATGTATTTTTTTTTTTTTTTTTTTTTTTTTTTTTTTTTTTTTTGAGCAGTTTTGTCTTTACTTCTTGTTAAGACACCTAAAAAACAGTAAATGAATGCATATACATGTACAATTAATGTTATTTATATACACTGTAACATTGTAGTTAATTCTAAGAAAATTTACATTATGATCCATTCTGTTTATTTGGCCTCTCCGACTTATTGAACACTGTTTATAAAGACATTATAAATATTGCTGGATTGTCTGATTTACTTTTTATATGTCTAATTGTATTTTTAACCACATTTTTTTTTCAAGGATATAAATATTAAGTGAGTATTGGTGATGCTTGTATAAACTTTCTAGCTATTATTGTCAATATTGGTAGTCGTTACTTATTCTGGTGAATGCTTCTCCTTTGTAGAAATGTATCTTAATCATAATCTATCCACTTCTCACAACATAAAGATCCCATATACATGGTTGCACAAGTATTGCATTTTTAAATTGCACTTTTCACTTAATATAACCATCTAGAGATCTAAAAAGAGCACATTCTATGAATATTTGGCACATATTTGATACACACATAAATTTGGTAAAATATATGAAATATTGGAGATTTTACAATTTGCAGCAATATAAATATTAGTTCAACATACAAGACATATGATTGCATTACTGTATGTCAAATTATTTTGACCATGATTATCATTCTGTAGGACATTTTTCTTCTGCAACAGGTATACATGTATAAGGCCTCATTTGCATACACTGATAAATATTCAGAGAGATTCTGGAAAAAATAATTCATGTGTGTTAAAAGAGTCCTTAAATTTTACAGTGTTGTTATTCTCTTTGAATTTGCACATGGATGTAATTCCAAATTTCATTTTGTTTTAAAATATATTTCTTTTTAAGAAACATGCATGAAAATTTCTGCCCATTCATGCCAATTCAATGCAAGTTGTTGTTATTCATACTTGCATGGATAACCAAAAACGATTGCCATTACTTACTTACTAGTATATTTACAATTATTTAAAATCATGTTTCAAAGTAACTATAAAGATTTAGTTTCTGTTGACATTTACATAAAAATATTGTCAGCATTGAAAAAACACTGCTAAAAAATGACAGTATCTATAAAACTGACTTTAGTTATCAATTAATTGTGTTTAAAAGAAGACTTCCCAATTCTTGCCAGTATGGCTATTATTATATAGTTTATTTATATATGTTCTATGATTGGTTGATTTGCTCTCAAATGATAAGTTGAGAAATCTACATAATACATGGTTTTCAAGAATTTCAGTTATTATCGGTCATGCCAAAATAAAAAAAAACTATGAAAACCACTAACATCCTGATCACTCATAACCAAGAATGGCTCAACGTGTTTTAATTAATAGCAACAATAATAAATAAATTGGGAGGCAAATAAATATTAAATTTAAATCTAAAATCATTCTAAATGTTGCATTTTTGTAAATTTATCTTGTCCAATGTTGTTTAATATATGACTTGGTGTTTACATCATTTTAAGTTTAAGGTTATAATTAGTGCTATCAATGCAATACTTTAATATTGATTAACAATCTGTTAAAACAATTAAGGACTTTTTAGTTGTATATTTTCTGATATTAATTGGAAAAAGGATATTAACCTCGGCTTTTGCCTTGCATTGCTTATATCTTTGTGAATTGCTAATAATCTGTGTCATGTAAGTTATCAATTGACATAAATTTTCGCAAATTTATACCAATCAATGTGTATAAAAATAAATTTCTATTCATGTTGGTTTTATGTTAGCAGATATACCACATTATAACTGTGAATTAAAAATTATATATAACCTCAATTTGTTTTATAATAATTCAATTCCCTTTTGTTTGAAGCATCTTGATTGGTCAGACCAAAAACAGATCTTTTGTATTATTTTTTTATAAAAGAATTTTCTCTAGATTATGGTATAGCAAAGGTGTGTGTGTGTGTGTGTGTGTGTGTGTGTGTGTGTGTGTGTGTTATAAACATGTATTTTATACTTCTATGAATGAAAGTCACAGTGACCTTAGAGTGCAAAAATCTTTTCTGAAAGCAGTGATGGGGAAAAATCTGACATGATATGTATTTTTAGAAGATTTTTTAGCCAATAGTTTGTTCATTTCCTGAAATTCAGTCTGAAAATGGGTTATGCTTGATTTTGGAAATTGTTAAATTAACTTTAGACTGTTATGTCTGGACTGTAAGTCAATATAAATGACATGGGATTTAGATTTGTGCTTTTGTTTATATAACACAAAATATAACATACATATACAAACTATACAACAATTTTCAATTTATTAGTGTTCAATAGACTAAAAATAAGAAGAGGTTTCTGGGGCATCAGAAATTTAGCACCAGAATGGTACCCTAAGGATGTACCATTTGTGTCACCAAATGACAACAAGAATAGTAAGTAAATGGCATGAAACAAATGGGAAATTGAAAGAAATTATATTAAAATAAATACGAAATCCTAACTACAACTTGTTTTAGAGGAATATACATTTATAATGTATCATTGAATGGGTAAATAATTGTAAATGTCTTTTTCAAAAACATGTATTAAACCAATGAATGTTACTATGAAGACTGCACACTGTTAACATATAATTTAAGAGGTCTGTTTGATTTTAATATGGATTAAAGACTACAATAATAAGATTCATCTGCCCACCCATATATTACACTTTTGTGACATTTCTTCCTATGCAATGAAATTTAATGAAACTTGTTGACAATCCTCAGTGTCAAGTAGAGAAATTCAAAATACATACATAATGAAGTTTTCATGAAGTGAAAATTTCAGAAATTTCATTTTTCAAAATTCTTTTCTAGACTATTTTACTTTATTACTTGATGAAATTTTGTGAAACTTACTTAGAAGAATCAGTACTAGTACATGTATATTTTGTCAGCAAGTTTCAAGCAATATATATATATGTATATATATACATTATTTTTATAGAAGGCCGCTTATCAAGAGAGCAGTGTGTACAAGTAGTGGAAGCCTATAAAAATTTTGTTTTAAAGGTACACACACACACACACACACACACACACACACACACCACATATTCTCTCTGGGTCTTCAAGGACTCGTGAGGCCGTTGAGCATTCTACGCCACCTCTGTCTGTTATTTGCTGCTGCTTCTGTTCTTTGCCATGTGTTGCGTCCATTCTCAATCCTTTCTTTTTCAACTGTTCTTCTCCAGGTGTTCTTTGGTCTTCCAGCTTTTCTTTTACCTTCAGATGTCCAGGTTTGTGCTATCTGTATGTTACTGTTAGTTAAAAAGGCAAAAACATTGAGGAATAATGATCATTGATACATGATTTTGTTCAGATGTTAATGCTTCCTACAGCTGATAAGATAATATAAAAGAATTTCTTTATGTTTCAAGAGGCTGTCTTCCAATTTTCAATTTTCTCAAAAAAAAAGAATTTCTTGACTGCTTTGTTCCTTCCCTGTTATTCCCACATATTGGAAATTACACCCAGTGTGTGTGTGTGTGTGTGTGTGTGTGTGTGTGTGTGTGTGTGTGTGTTGTTTATTTATACATGTACATGTATATACATAGACATGCTCATAAGCCATGTGTGAACCACAAATGCGTAATAAACTAAAGAACTGACTTCTGGGTGACTATAAATTTCATAGGTCTGTTACATGATCTGATCTGATAAAAAATCTGTTACACAATCTGATCCACCATTGCTGACATATTTTTTATAAAATCTTATACTGGTAACAGGTAAATGTTTGTGGGTGATATGTAAGGTGTAATCTTTGTTGACAACATAATACTTCAGAGAGCTTAAAATTATTACAAAAACTTGCATAAAATGTCATTATAAATTTAAAATAAGAGAATAAAGATGGAGGAATACTGATATGCAGACATATATCTTTTCATTTGACTGTTTTCTACTTAGGGAATTTATTCAAGCAAGAAGTGTTTAGAAACATGGTGAGTGTATAAAACGGTCAAAATTATTATTATACTAATGAAAATGAAAGAGAGATAAGTTTGATGTCACTTGCAATGTAAATTTAAGAAATATCTATAATTTATTTTCTTTTATTAAAATTCTTTCTGGTACATGGCTTTTATTTTTCCTGTTACTTTTGCATTTTTAGAAATAATGCCCTGATAAATTCCAACCTTTTCGACCAGTATTTATTTTGAAAAATTGTAAAAAAAAAAAAAAAAAAAAAAAAAAAAAAAAAAAAAAAAAAAAAAAAAAATTAAAAAAATTAAAAAATTAAAAATTAAAAAAAAAACAAAAAACAGCCAAAATCATGATCAATATGTTGAAAGAAATATTTGGTTCATGATCATTTTGATAATTTTATGGTAATGAAACTAAATAATTTATTTTTATGCCCTCGACATGAATATGACCAGGCCATATAGCATACACATATCCATACATACATCCCAGAATTTGTGTCTGCTGTTTACCTTTTGTATAAAAAGGGTATCAAAGTGATACTCACAAGGAATATACAGTATTTAAAGATAATGTGTAATGTTCCGAATTGGGGTCATCAAGTTCAAGGTCAAGGTCACAGGGCTTTAAAAACTTTGAAAATTGCACTTTACATCCGTTTCCATTCTATAAGAGTAACATCAGACATAACTTTGAAAAGTGTTCAATATTTGAAAATAAATTCATGCATGCCATACCGACCATATTTGGTAAAGGTCATACTTGTAGGTCAAAGGTAACTGACAGCTACTGTCAGGGTATTGTATTTCACAAACACATCTTGTTGTGTCTCCTATCTAATAAATATTGATACCCTAATGATATTGTGTAAACAATGTTATTTTGTTTACTTCATTAAGTTGCACTGACTTGTTGAATTATCAGTTATCATTGAAAGAAAATATTTTGTGATCAAACTACATAATTATTCATTTTATAATATTAAGCGTAATTGTGTCCTAACAGTGTAATTTCATTGAACAATTGCTTAAAAACATTTGTACTTGACTTCATATGTTTTTAGCTGTGTTGCATTAGAATTTATGTCATCTTAAACAATGCCGATCTAATTTCATGCAATTTTAAACAAGCTTTTAGTCCTAATTCTAATAAGAAATAAAGAAGTTATGGTAACAATCTGTTGCTGTTAAAATTTAAAAATTTATTTTTCATATTGAGTAACAACTTACTAAATCAGCATATAAACTATAATATCATTGCTCTTTGAATAGTGCACAAAATGAAGAGACAACTGAAGAACAAAATGAAGAACCTGTTGCAAAGAAAATTTGTAAA
Source organism: Tegillarca granosa (assembly GCA_029721355.1). Classification (NCBI taxonomy): domain Eukaryota; kingdom Metazoa; phylum Mollusca; class Bivalvia; order Arcoida; family Arcidae; genus Tegillarca; species Tegillarca granosa. The sequence goes on along the minus strand of CM056604.1, from coordinate 1,260,382 downwards.
GGTAGGTTTATATTTGAGCTAAAAACTATCCACCAGAGATCAAATTACATATTGCAAGCAAAGATTGGTCACCTTAGAATCACCTCAAGAAGGAACAAAACTTATGCTGTAAACAAACATGGCATAACCTGAGTGCCAGTTGTAATTGATCATTATTTCAGTTAGTAATGGATGACTGTTGTTAAGGGAATATCACTAATGTGTTATGATATCCTCTTATCATGAATTATTACTATTATTGAAAAAGTAGTCCTCATTGCACTATGATACCTACAAGTGATCATGTGGAGTGTAATTTTGAAAAATATTGTACCACCTATTCTAAGATTAATCTGTCATAGACATGTTTTTTTTTAACAGTGATTTGTTATCTAGACATGGTGTGCATAATTAGTGCCTAATGGACAATACTACACAGAATCAGCCACTCATTGCTCAAAACAGCAAACTAGTTAAAAGGAATTAAAAATAACATTGTTCAATTGACCTGATTGGGAGTTGATTCTTCATGTCAATGTCTGATAGTGAATACTGAGTGACATTTCTAGGTTCATTGGCTAAAATTACTTTGATCACTGTCACTGTGCTGCTTATAAACTTTCATTATTTTGTTATAGTCTTTCATGTTTCCATATCTAGTATATTTTCCTGCCTTGATCTGTAATAAACAAAGAACATATGTTATTTTTATATGCAGGAAACCACATAGATTTTTGTTGTTACAGGAAAGTATTACACTTATAAAATGTTTAAATTCTTTTCAACTGACTCGTATCAAATGTTCAAGAGAACCCACAAATTATTCTAATTATAATAGATGTTATTTTTCAGAAGATGAAAGTATTGATACAGTAGCAGCAGTACTTGATGAAAATGAGAGTATGTAGAAATGGAGTTTTCTCCAATTTTTCTATAAACACACTTGCATATCCTTTGTAATTGAATTGATTAACATAGACATAAACAATGTAATTGGAATTATTATTCAGTATCAACAATAAGAAAAAGCAACACACTAAAATGTGAGATGTGACGGTATCATCAATTTTATGTTTCTCCTATGTATATTGATTCATTGAATAACTATTCAAGAACGTCATCTCTGTATATAGTTTTCTCACCAGGTCATAAAATTTGATGAATTGGGTATACTTGCATCCCTTTTCTTAACAGATTTAAAACACAAATATACCCATATATCCCTAATTGAAACTAACTCTTTAAGCTTGTTTATTTACTAGTATTTCACCACATGTCATCAATTTTTTCAAGTTATTTATTTAATAATTAGATTGTTCTTGATGAATTGAAGAAAGTAAGATATATATATATATATATATATTTATATATATATATAAGTGTATGCATGTGGTTTCAATTCAAGACAAGCTGAAGTCAATGTACTAGAAAACTACAAGAAAATGGTTCACCTAATACATCCATACATTATTTTTTTTCAGTAAAACTTCAGAAACTTTGGAATAAAGAGCAAAGTTCACATTACTTTGTTGCCAGGGTCTATGCCTTTAATATTTCAGAAGAGGACATATTTTCTTTGAAAGGCCATTTTTGGTTGACAGATCAGGTACATCAATATTAACATTGAAGATTTCACTTTGCTAAGTTTTAGTGTGAGAATATTATAGTAATACAAAATTCAACAGATTAAGCAGTATTGTGATTTTAACTATTGGTATTATGTATGTTTTTGATTTGTTGTACATAGGTTATTGATGCATATCTTGCACACTTGGAACAAATGCACAAGGACCTGGGAATTACTGTTTTCCATGTAGCAAACCCAGACAATGACTGGCATTTTAAGGGGAAGCTATAATCAAGAAAGTCCAGTACTTAATCAGGTAAGGCAGTATTATATCTGTTTTTACAAATATGATGATTAAAAACTAAAATTTTAAACTTAAATTAACCATATGATTGAATTACTTTCGTTCAGTATACATCAAAAGTCTTTATAGCCACTGGTCATTATACTTGCATTGTGCCTTTATTCAAAATTTCCTATTCTGTTTGCTTTCAAAACTTCAGAAACTATTTTTTGACACTATATGAATATATTTAAGATATATGTTCCATTTAAACATCATGACAATTATATTTATTTAAGGTCATTGGATCACAAAAACTGGAATGCACAATGTTATAATAAAGAAATTGGAGAGTTAATGAAGAATTTTGATCCAAGTTGAAAATAGACCTGGGATTCATTTTACAACGTTGAATGCAGGGGTGGTTTTTTAAAATTGAACATTGAAAATTTTTACCTGGGGTCATTTTTCAACTGGTTGATAATTTTTTCTTGGCATTTTAACCTCAATTTATTTTCAGATCTTTATGTCAACTTGTCAGATTTTTATGTTGACTATTAGACAGCATTTTTCAGATCTTTATGTCACTTTGTCAGATTTTTATGTTGACTAATAGACAGCATTTTTCAGATCTCAGTTATGTGTTATGTCTCTTTATTCAGGTCAAACTTCTTGATAATCAATTCATCCTTGGTGCATACCTTCAAACACAATGTCACTGGGATTTAGTTGTGAGTAAAAGTTATAAATTTCTAAAAGCAAATAGCCACTTAGGGTTTGCTACACATTAACTACCCAGGCTTGTATTCAATACAAAATGCGAAGAATTTAAATCTATACAATATCAGCAGTGTAACAGAACATCCTTGATGAAACATGTTTCAATTTTACACAACTAGAAAACTGTTTCAAATGTAATTTCGCATCATTAGTACTTGGACAAAAATATGGAAATCACATTTTGCTTAGCATGACAGAGCTTAACTTGCAGTTTTATAAAAGTATAAAAGCCAAATCTAAATATGTTTATGAAGACCTTTCTGATATATGCAGCAATATACTGCTTACTCTGTTTACATGTATTTGTTTCATTGATACATTTTGGTAGGTCTTGTTCCAGTTATGGAAATTTCATTCAAAGAAGTAAGCTGCTCACAAACAATTTGTTGATACAAGGACACTGTAAACCAGCACTGAAAAAGATTTTTGGTCGTCATCACCATATTGTTGATAGTTATGATGTCTCTGTTTCCAAGTTTTACTACATTTGACAGTTTTTCACATAGCATGTTCTTTGTGGTTTAAATTTAAGTCATGAAGGCTGTGGTTTTTTAAAACATTACACTGATATTTATTTAACATAGGTTGTAGAACCCAGGAAAGAAATAGTGTATTTTTATAATCCAATGGGTGAAACACCACACCAGCAGAGAAGAATTTTAAACAATTGGAGGTAATTGTAAAAGAAATATATACTGCAATATTAAAAACATTTGTGGGGGATTATATTCTCTTTCCATGGATTAGTGAATACCACAATATTTTATGTCAATGTATTTTTTTTATTTTTAATAACTAAATTCCTTATAGGGATGCACCAATCTGCAAATATACCAAGTAAAATGTTTATTTATTTTTGGGCAGACTGTTAGTATTAGAATATCGGGACAACTCAATATAAATTTGGATAGCTCAATGGTAGAGCATTACAAATTATTTTTGTAAGATCTGGGTTCGAATCCTGGTCCAAATCTGGTTGTACGGTATATCTAATCTAACTCTAAAAATATTGATTATAATATTACTATTATATTTTTATTTTATTTTTTACCTTGAAATACTCTTGACACCCCATGCTGTACTTTTTATTTGTCACTCCCACCTTTCTAAGAAAAAAAAGGGATATTAAATTTCAGTTTCTGACCTTCGGTCCTCCTTCTTAGACTATGAAGCACTATTTCTTGAAACTTGGTGCAAAGTATCAAGATAGAGAGGAGATGTGCATATTGTTGAGTTGGTATGGCCCTTTGATCATAAGTGCAAATCACAAGAAAACCTGCTGGCAGGTGGTCCTAATTCACTAATTTTGCTTGTTGGTTTTGATCTTGTGGCTTTCAATAATTGGATTTAATCTTCGATAGATGTTTGATTCTGTTTTGATCATGTTTTTTGGTCAGAAGTTGGTAAATACAATATAATTTTTTAGCTCACCTGGCTAAAGCTTCGGCTAATGAGTACCAGGTGAGCTAAAGAGGCCCAATAGGGTCTCTTGTAATCAAATTTCTTATGTTGTAGTTCATTTATGAAAAGCAGGTTTAATCAGCAGAGAGAACAGAAAGTTGTTAAATGGAAAATGAATTGCCCAGAGCATTCAAAACAACTTGATGGCTGCAACTGTGGTGTGTACACTTTAATGGTAAGAATAAAAAAATATGTTAAGCAAGAGACTTGGTCATTTTTATCATAACACTTATCACCCATGACTTATGAAGAAAACAATTATATCTGCAAGATATAGAACTAGATCTTGCTATACAAACAG